>JABUQX010073145.1:0-37500 GCA_015478945.1 Trachelipus rathkii
TCAAGAGAGATAATACTTATGATAGTATAAAATGGATCAATAGTTCTCAGGAGTCTATATAACGACCACAGTCTCTCTCTTCTTCTCGTTCTCTCTTCCTCCTCTCTCTCAGATAACTAGGTTGAGAGTAATCTAACGTTTTCAATAAGGTGAACTCAATCAAATCTCTCTCTCTAATCTCCTCATACTCTAATAGCGAGAAACATTATAATAAGAGAGATAAATGCAACGTCAAAAAGATTAAAAGGATGACACTAAAGAGAATAGTCAATAAAGCAAACCTCCAAGGCTTAAAAATTGTTGGATGAAATTTAATTGTCCATCTCAATATGCACATAATCAGCTGTAATGAGATTCTCTGAAAAGAATTCGTGCAATAAGCGTTAACCTCGTAACTCCAACGATTTCACATTTTGTCCCAATATTGAACTCACAAAATTCTTACATTAGGTAATAAATGACACTTCCGGGGTCACCTTACACGCTTCATGAAAAATAGTTCCATTTCCTAACACAATTGTTCAAGCTGAATTAGCAGATTGATGATATGCTGCATTCCATAGTTACAATAAGATCAATAGCTATGCTCTTCAAACAACCTCTACTAAGTCCACAAATAGTATAGAGGAGTTGGTACATGAATCTACACACTAGTCATCATAAAAGCCCTTCACAAAAATAACACGAAACCTCTTACCATAACTGGTTGTAACGACATTCTAAATCGCCAGAATGTGTTAAAGATCGTGAGAGTGAGTCATGTGATAGACCACTTCCAACATCGAACCTTACCACAAGAGACAATTTGCTCAACAAGCCATCCATAAAATTTATACTCATAGTATGAACCACGTTTCCTGTCAATTGAGAATTCGTCGGTGCCTACAACTGATTGCATTCCTATCAATTTGAAGAATTTATCATAGTGCACTAATAATCACCATAAAATAAAGTGCACAAGTTCGAAAATACTTCGATTATGTATTGCGACTCTTCAACCATGAATATAAAATTGGCCTCTAACCCTCTTATTAAAAAGAGTAAACAATGCCCAACATAAATTAGGTCATAATCTGCCGTATCTCCATCCCGGTCTTCAAACTAGACTCATGCAGTTGCAGCAACATATTCATCTGTCACCAACCTAAACTGTTCCGACTCTTTCGAGTGTGAGTTACCTAAAGGTCGACTTAGTCTATCTTTTAAGCTGACTACCCACTCCGGTTTGTTTAATTACTCAAGAGACTTCAACCTTCGCACTGCTTTATGATGAGATACACTTCTTCACCTGCTAAATCTTGTTGAATACATACATTTTTCTTCTTTGAATGCCTAATCACATTTATCATTTACTAATTTATTGACGTTATACACCCTCTTCTCCTGTATGATAATTGCTCTTGTGATCACTTCTTTCAGGATCGCGCTTTTACCTTTCTGGTTTCCTATCCTCTGGATTTATTTTAGCTGCTATTCTCATGACAATTGTGTATTCATTTTACCATTGCTCCAATTTGCTTTAATATGAACTTTGCCAGATCAAATAATTGTTAAAAACCTACCACAATTCATAACTGGCGTATGAAATCCTTAGCTTTTCGAGCGGGAAGGACTTCTTTTTTCATCACTATGCTCGTAGTTATCTCCTCTCTCCCATCAATTATATCGGTATTCCGTTCATTGTGTGAGAGATATACGCCAATTAATCTCTTCAATTATCAACAAGGTTTCAAGTTAAAACTATTTGCATACCGCATATCTTCCGAAGGTAGCGTGCAACCCTTTCGGTGCAAATTGTTGCACAGCTAACCTGGAGAAGAATAAACTCTACAGGCAATATGAAAGTGTCTCGTGACACTAAAATATTAAATTTATTTTTAAAAGTTTCTTGTGGCGGCGAGCATATTTCGGAATTTAATCGCAAACTGTAACAATACTATTAGTTACGAACTTTAAACTTTTCAGACTGCAACCTCCAAATTTCCTTTCTCAATGGAATGTGCATAGAAAGATATTCGCCGCTTCAGACAACGTTTCATCCACGTTTCCTCCTTATGGTGATAAACTGATACGTATCTCTGTTCTAGCACTATGCAGATCTAGTTATAATTTTGTCTATCCCACTCGAGCTTCTTCAGATTATGGCCTGAAAAACGCTTTCAAAATTTGAGATATTAACACGCAATATACCGCCACTTTTCCACAAGAAAGAAAAGAATCATAATAAAACGGTCCTATTTACACTTGCATGAGTATCAAACTGCACTGGCAACAGAGGACGTGCTGGCCAGACATAATTTCGTACAAATGCTCCGTCATATTCACTTCCGCATCACAGCGTTCTTGCTGATGGTATGACAAAATCTAGATCGAATCTAGTTTCACACTTCATGATTTTATATATAACATTTCAATATCCTATATACTCAAAACCTCGGAGAAAATCCGAAGGTTGCGCGACCAAGACCTAAATTTCGCCAAGATAGAATTGCCCTTCATAATTGTCAAATTAATTGAGAGATAAGTTTCAGGCCAACTCTACCCTGTTCTGGGAGTTGCAGGGACTTTTCAAAACTCCATGTTTTCTACAAAGAGACGATCGATAGTCCTTTAGCGGATTCCTTTTTTATATTTAATAGATATTTATCTAATTAGATTAACGTTGACTAGATTCTTGTTTCTTTTTTGAATACCTTTTATAAGCTTTGACATGTGGAAATCTTCTCAGATATCCTTCGCTTTCTGTTGTTTGAGTTTTTCATCCTCTTCCTCTCTTTTATAAATTTCCGTATAGTCATCCATCCAGGTTTTCTCTTTTTTTTTTCACGCATTTCGTACCTTTTTAATTTAAGGCTTCCCGCAGGCATTCCTTTTATTATTTTTCTTCGTCAATAACATCGTTTTACTTTTTTCTATCCCAGCATCAATTTCTCTTCTCTCTATTGCTGATGACCTTGTTCTAATTTTTTAGTCCAGTCTTTGTCATATTCTTGAAAGCTAATACTTATCTCAAACATAACTTATGAGAATATTCCATTGAATAATTTCACCATTTCATTCTCTTCAATAGTTTTATTTTTTATATATAAAATTTCTGCTCCCGCGAGCAACTTAATTTTGGTGGCGACCACTTCCATACACTTACAGTCAACTTCTGAACACTATCACAGAATTTCAAAAGCTAATCATTACCACCAAGACCATAATTCTGAAATGACCTTTTCACCAATATTGAGCTATCACTCATCTCTCCTATCAAAATTTGGGATCTGATTAGCAAGCCTTTTACCTCTCCATGCTCTATTATTATGCTGATACAAACTGACTAAAGGATGCGTAGAATAGTTCAGGCCTCCACTAATACATTGATATAATCCCATCAAACGATAACATACCTCAACCTACTAGGAGTCCGATCTTCTACTTACCGGTGAGATGTAGTCACATTCTAAGTAAGTTGACATCTGATGGATTAAGCTCTTATAACTAACCTTCGAATGAATAATATTATATATGCTACAATTGGTATCTTCGATTACAAAAAAACCCAATACCCATCTCCAAACACCGATCGAGCGATGAACGTCAAGAACTCCTTCTCAGTCGCATTGCTAAACCAGTTTCTTGCAATCTCCTTCTCCTCAACTCAACATACAAACAAAAGGTCTGCGTCTCTTTATGAATGAAGGATAAAAATCTTGGCTATACTCGCTCCCACTCATTTTGCTCTGCTCCAGCTGACCTTTCTACCAAAATCTAGCACCCGCTTAGCTCGTTCGCGCTGCCTCTGTTCAAGGCAATATTTAGACCATATCAATTCCGCAGTCACGGGAATTACTTCATTTACGACGACTCTAACAACGTGGTACTCCACGTTGATGTCCTCTGTTCTTCCGACCGCAACCCTCTCCCATTCCCACACCTCTACATACTTTTCAAATTATATTGCATATAATGGCCACAAATGAGTTCTACACACTACGATAAATCTCTATTCTTAACACATAAGACACCACTCTTATACTCATATATGCAAGAATTCGCGTCGAAACTCATTGCAGGAGCTTATAAGTCACTTATTCTAAAAAAAAATGTATCCGCTGTACAGTTGTAAGACACTTTTCTCTAAGAAAACAATCATACTATTTGATACCTCCACGGAGTAGATGTTTGGCACAAATGAGAGAAATCTAGACAGAGAGGCCAAAAATGGCCACTTCTTATAGTATCTGTTTTACATAAGTTAACAATTAAGCAATACTGTCATAAACTAATCGATAGCAAATATGCCAAAGGCCCCCATCAAAACTTGAATAATCCGCTCTCTGATAAGGCTGTGGTTTTAATTAGAAGAAATGGTGCGAGAGATATCAGAGAGGCGAAAACAAGAAATATATAGCACACAATTGAGAAACCGTTCATTCCTCTCTACACCCGACTAAAGTCTTGCATGCTTTCGCTTGATGACCACATACATATAACGTCAAAGCTCACTACTCAGCCGGACCTACACATACTGGCATGAGTGGACAGTGATGTAGAAAACAAAGAAAAGAGCGAAGAAATGGCCATGTACACTGCGCCACCAGATGCTGTTCACTTGTTACGGCTCATAGTCTTTCTTGCGATTGCCCCAAGAAGTACGAGCCTTTACGATGCGCTGTGCGTTCTCGGCTTCTCGCGACAGTAACTCTGTAACCCTTCTAAAAGGGTTACAACAATCCTTCGATTTCGCGCACTTACAAAAGTAACTTAATTGTCCTTGCATGGCTCACAGAACTTGGACATTCTTTGGCAAGCATTTGATATTGGTATGTGATACTATAGGGAACGTATTTATTAATCAAGCATACTTCTTTAATTTACTGCTATTTAAATATAATTTTGGGATGCAATATCCTTTCGTCGCTCTACATTTATCGTTGATCAGGTAAAAAAATCTTATGACTCCAGGAAACTACGCAATGAGTTATCATATCACCAACCCACTGTGGTTTGCTCTGAGAGCCGTGGTGGTCCTACAAGCTAATTACATTTAATATATATAATTACGTAGGTAATCTTTATATCACTTAATAGAGTATATAATATAATATAAGGATATATATAGTTTATGATCAGATTATATAGCAGACTATAGGCTTGTATTATGATATATATACCGAATATTAATTATACATTGATTATATTTCGCTGGAAGGATCGTTCTGCATAATTGTTTGTGTTTTTGTAATGAAACTACCAAACTACACCAGATAGAGACCTTCCAAAGTAGTTCACAAATTTGGCTGGACCTGAACCCGTTAGTAATGCTATCGAACCGATTTTAAAAGAAAGATGGAGCGTTCGACGCAGTGGACTAATGTATATATAATAAATATCAGCAACTAATAATGTCACTTTGGTTTATGGATCACTGGTTTTGGAATAGGAATATACAGATATAAATAATAATAATATATTTTAAATAAGTATTATATATAATATATTATCATATATAATATATATATAATACGATGTTAGAGATATTGCACTAAGGAGCAAGACAGTCTATATTAATTGATCGGAGCTGAACGGGGGACAACACTATAAGGAGGCAAGTGTAATAGAATATAACTGGCGGGTTAGGTCAATACCCCCAGAGGAAGGCAGTTATAATTCTTAACCCTCCTCACTAATATTCTTTCTTTTAAAACATATATATTATATAATATATAATATATATTTAGTAAAAAACATTATAGCATTATAAATATATTGAATGTGTTAAAAAGATAGTACATTATAATATATAACGAGCTATTATATAATATTATATTAAATAGCAATATAATTAACATACATACACTAAAGTAAGAGATACTTACAGTGAGTAAAAAAATTAGAGATTAAATACATACTAATTAGTATGTATAAATATATATATATATATATTAATATATATAATAATAATATATACTATTATATATATATATATAATATATATATTATAGATAAATAATAATAATCTAATATAATTATATATATAGATATACCTTTTTAAATTCCTGGTTCCACATCAGTCAGGATGACATGTTCCAATATATCCACAGGTCTCCCGAAAGGATGTAATCGTTTAAAACCTGTTAGGTTTGGAGTGAAAAAAGTGAATTTTGAAAAGATGTTCTAATTGTGGACATTTAAAAAACATGGAGAGATGTGACATAATATTGAATTACTAGTATGATTGATTAATTATATATTTTGTATTGTCAAATGTTACTCGGCGATTGGTTATGCTCGAGTTTAATATCCTTAAACTCTTATATAATTATGTTATGACGGATTCATGGATAACTTGTGTTAAAAGTAGCTCTGTAGTGGTCTGAGCATTCGTTAACTTGGAAGTAACTTTTTACTTTGAAAACATAGGATAGTGTGGAAGGATTAATTATAAGTATATTGGCTCTTAATTTATCGTAGACTCTAGAATCTCCAGATATTTATAGTAAGCTAGTGGAAGATCTTGTTTCTTGAGTAAATTGATATAACTTAATTGGTGAGGTTTAGCGGTACTATCATGATAAATTAGGCTTTTAGCTTTCGAGTTTTCTATGGTAAGTCTGGAAGGCCAAAATTTCTGTAGCACACTTAAGTTGTATTTAGTATTAGGATATCTACTATAAGCGTAATTTCATTTGGATTTTATAAACCTCCCGTTTACTAATTGTAGATTGCGCTATCTCGTTCCTAATCATTTTGAAATGTGCAATATATGGATATTTTCACATTGCTGAATTTTCATATGGTAACGTGTTAATGGAAAATCCACAGAATTCGCGCTTATTATTTTATGAAAAGAGTACTTTGGATGATAATTAAGTGAAATCTTACCATTGTTAGTTTTCCAGTTTGAAGAGTAAATATAAGATTTTGGTTTGCGACCAATTGCTTTCTTAATAGAAATTAAAAGTTATCTTTCATGTAAAATCTCTAGTCAAATATTCGTTTGAACTAAAACTTAAATGGTTCTGAAATGTCGATGTAAATTTTGTTTGCGTGTGTTGTTAGTTTTTGACCAAATTAGAGAAAGGTGTCATTAAATTATTAGTTTTGACTTGGAGAATGGAACAGCATCCAGGAATAAATAATCTGAAAGAAATTGTAATATTACTTATTCATCGGAGAACTTCATTTCTCACTTAACTCATGTTTTAATGAAATTTTTTTTAGAATGCTTATTAACTGTCTTTTTAAATTTATGTTAATAAAATCCAATTCTTTTTCGGCGATTTTTGAATTAGCAATTATTGGCATAAGAATATTTTTGATGGTGTAGAGCGCTTTGTTTATATCAGATGTTATTAAATCGTCTGCACTGGATGCGATCTAAGACAATTACACTGGGATTGTTGCGTAAATGTTGGTGGAAACGTAACTTTTGAGATGATGATATTTTTGTTACAACACGTAAGCCGTATTTGTACTGTAAAAACTGTATGATAATTATCATTTTTCGTAGTTATTATATCTTATTATTTTTAATTTCGATGTATACTATGTTACGTGTCAGCATCACGTATGTGGAAAAAAAAGGAGTCCCGTTGTCTTGGATTTCTATATCGCATATTGTTTGAGAAATCACCGTTTATTTTTTTGATATGTTAAGTATTTATATTTAATTTTTTCGATTCATTCTAAAAATACTTAATATTTATGAAAAATAACCTTCGTTTCCTCTATAGATCATTGAGAAATATCCGAAATACTTATATTCTTCATATTTGAAAAAATGTTTTTCACCAAAAGATAATAAAGGTTTGAAAGTGTTTGCGTTAAGTTCAGTCATAAAATATAAACTCTTGACAAATCTAAGATATAAATACGCTTGGTGGCGAAATGGCAAAATCGCGTGGTTATCTGTCTCAAACCATGAGTGCGCTCAATTTATCGAAACTGTCTATAATTTCTCAAAGTGATGTTGTAGCTGTCGTATAATATAATATATCTGAAGTAGCGTAGTACTACCGACTATATTCAATTCTGTCCTTGGGTTAATTAAGAGAGTAGATCTTGTGATTTTTAGATTCCTTAGCTTAAGTTTGGGTTGTTTTTAATGCATGCTATTTTATTTATAATTTTGCATGCCTTATTATTTCATTAAATATTGTTAAGTCACTATATCTTCTGAAAGTGTCCTTTGAGTATTTGGATTTATAGTGAATAATGTTTCTATTATGCTATTTCCTGCTATGATCTGTGTTGTCGCAAAAATATGCTTCTTGTTCAATTATTGCCCAATTCCTAGGTTTGGGATGGTATAGTTTCTGAGTCAATAATATACATTCTGGTAAGCAATCCTCGAAATTCTTGGCTCATGACTATGTCTAAGGATCAATAAAAAAATAGAAAAGGTGTCTAAAAATGGATAACTTTTGTTACTTAGTTTGTATACTAATTGTTTGATTAGTTCGCTCATTTCTGGGTATAAAAAAGGTTTGTAGTTTTCATGGCGTATTCATAGGTATATTAACATTAGAAGATCTTCGCTTGGTTTTCATATTAATAATGTTAACATTGCGAAGAATTTAGTTTACTTTTTATTTTTTTTATCAAGTTGCACTTTTCATAATCGTACTATCGAATTTAGTCTTTTCATATTTTGTGTGTGTAAAGTGATTCCTTGGGATAATGCTGATATAGTTTGCTTTCGAATACGTAAAAGTGGTAACAGTTGTAGCTATTTTGAGGCTGGCAAATTTCATCCATTTTGACATTAGTGTTACTTTGCATGGATAAACTAATTAACACACTAACTAACTTTCTTATGGCCATGATGCTAGCAACGGCAGGCTCATGTGAAGATCCAGACGATTACTTCCTTAACGACATATTTAAGAGAACTTGCGATATGGGAACCGAAAATTTATAAGTCCTCCGCTGCTCAAAGGCAACACGAGGCTTCAGAATTGTTTTGAATCAATAGAGAACAGAGTCAATACAGCAACAACCTCACGCCTCGCATTCTAGAAAGCTTTTCTACAACAAGCATGCGAGCTCACGTCTTCACGGGCGTTATGCCCACAACAGATGCACGTACCAAAGTACGTATACATCACGAAATATAATATACATATAATAATAATATAATAAATATATAATTAATATATCATATATATATAATATATAAAATAAATATATATATATATATATTATATACATATATATATCTATAAATATATATATTAATATAATAATATATATATATTAATATAATTATTATATAATAGATATATTAACCCCCCTGAGCGACACCCAAATTAAATGAATGAACGAAATTTAATTAATTCTTGCACTAATTAATTTGAAACCAGAATTATTTTCTTTCACCGATAATACCTCTTGACAATTTATTTTGCAAGAGTCATCCATTTCGTCCCTGGGTACATCCTTCAAGTATCTGAAGATACCCGCCACAGGAGAATAGTCAACTCCTTACAACAAATTTCAAGCAATTATTATGGAAATTAATCGTGTTAAATAAATTAGTTGCATAAAAGTATTATATCTTGATTAATCATTTAATTTGTGTCGCTCTCCGGGTTAGATATGTAGTTTGGGTAGTTATGTGTGGATATTGATTATGTTCGTATGTGGTGGCTTGTTGTAGTCTAAGTGTAGATTCATTATCAGTATATATATATACTTATATAATATAGTATTAATATTATAATATTACGTATATATATAATAATAATCTATAAAATATAGTAAATATAATATATATATAAAATATAGTTATTATAAGAGTATATATATACATATATTAATATAATATATAATCGTATATTAATTAACTACTTACCATATTTAAATTATACAATCTAATTCTCGTAATTTTACGGAAGCCGTTTCAGGTTCCCCATCGATCACATCTCTCAAACATCCCTGCTCTTTAACTGCTTCTTAACCTCCATGGTAGGCAGAATCATTGTCACGCCAACCAACAATATCCTTTCGCTCCCTCTTTCTATTTCCACCATCATTCAACATGATGATTTCTATATAAGTTACTCTGGGGATCTTGATCATGGCCGAAAGACGAAACAACTTTGCTTGGTGACCTCTTCGTTACAGTGAGGTCTAGTAGCCAGAATTCACCAAGACCGATTCATATAGGCAATCTATTGGCTGACACAAGGATACCGAGAACTCGGATCTCTTATTCAGCACCTCTAATCTCGAAGAACATGATTCTTCTTCACTTCTTCTCTCTTCTAACCAAGTAGTCTTTCATCCGTAGGTAGCTACCTGGAAAATGATCGATCTAAACATAGTGGAGTTTGTAAATGCTAAAATTTCTAACTATTAATCCATAATAGCTCACCATCTCATCATATAAACAACTCCGTCAAGAGCCAATACGTCGTCTATGACCGTCTGATCTAGGCCCCACATTACATCCCGTGACTCACAGATATCGAGTCTTTACTCTCAAATTTCCATCACCGTATATTTTATCAATCAATTGCTGCCGTTCGGAGGGCTGTCATAACTTTTTTTATTGAATCTAGGTTAGAACCACTTCGCTTTACTTTTAACTTTCAAGAGAATAGTTCCAAGATCGATCTCTTTGCTAGTAGGTCTTTTGTGTATCAGCACCCAGATTGCGACTGATTTCCTTAACCGCCAATCTTTATCTAAACCAATGTTTTCTGTAATGGTCTCTTATCATGATTGCCGCATTCGCAAAATAGGTTAAACTATCTAGTTATAAGAATAACTTCCTCTGCTCACTTATTATCCTTCAGGACTTAAACACCCAAATCCGTAATAACCCACAGTTTCTACTACGCTTCCTGGTCCATATACACGGAAACCGCAAGAAACTAAGTGTCCACTTCTAGGAAATGTCCAAACTTCTGCCGTCAATCGAAGACCTTACTTTATAATAATAAACATCATTAGAGAGTCTTCTAGATATCTCGTGACTCTCTCACAACAACCTTAGATTCGATGCTTAGTCAACTCCTGTCACTCCAGAAACACACTCTGAACGTCACTGGCATTCTCTCTATCTATTATATCCTCAGCCTCAGTAGTTGAATTAAATCTGGGACACAATATAAAACTAATGAAGATGGAAACTAATCATATAGTTTTTTCAGATAAAGGCAAAAAAATATTAAAATAAATTGGGACACATATATATAAACTAATGAAGATGGACAAATATATCGATATATATAATATCTATATTAATATATATTATATAATATAATATATTATATATTAGTATATATAATTAGCTTTAGATATCAAAAGAAAGAAGCACCCAAATATAAAGAGATGGAATTTTAGAAATCCATAATTGAAATGATCTATTTATCTTTATCAATCTATATTTAATCTAAATATTTTATTTCAATTAGAAGTAATGTACAAAGTTCTTTCATGTTGAATACTTCTCTCTTTATCGTAGACGAATTGGATTCAGCCTCTTTTCAAGCAGCCGTTTCCCAATCCTTTTCCATTCTTAATTTCTGAATACAAAATTTAGGATTTATTTAACGAGTGAAAAATTGTGAAACGAAATATTTTATCAAGTCGCAGTCCCTATTTCCTTGAATTGTTATCCTCTTCCGGGAGATTTTCAACACTTTAGAAAAGAGACTAAATATTTTGTCGAGTGTTGATATTAACATTATTGTAAATATTATCCTGACTCTGCACTCACTGAACAGTTTTCACATAGATAAGTTTCAATAATTGAATAGAACCTTATGCAAATTTTCCTCCATGGCAGTACAAGATTCCTATTTCAAATCACAGTAAATAGACTATTTAGCTTTGGTCGAGAAAGTGAAAACCATACTTCTTCCCCGGCAGAAACAGAGTGAAAAGTGGTACCACATAATTACAATA
This sequence comes from Trachelipus rathkii, assembly GCA_015478945.1. Classification (NCBI taxonomy): domain Eukaryota; kingdom Metazoa; phylum Arthropoda; class Malacostraca; order Isopoda; family Trachelipodidae; genus Trachelipus; species Trachelipus rathkii. Next base: position 11,905 of record JABUQX010073145.1, read on the forward strand.
ATAACCTAAATCACACTAAATTCTAAAGCATATTAATTCAATGCAAACATCTATAATTCATAGACATAAGTACGAATACAAAATTGAGGTCAACACATAAGTATAACTATAAATTGTAATAAATGTACATAAACTGAGCATAACTGTTATACACTACTCCGAAAGATCTATAACATATATACAAATTGAATACATAAATAAAACAATAATTATTTATTATTACAAAAAATTCATATAAAAGCGGGCAATTTTAAATACACCCATCATAAATTGTTATATTCCTTAGATATATACAACATACAAAATTAATTAATAAAAGAAAAATGTAATCACATTATAATGTTATTTGATATGAAACAATTTGTATATTATCCTCACTATAGTTAAAAATCTAATTGATCGTATATGCTACCAGAGTATTCCAGAAGTTCCAATCATAACGTTTTTAATAGATTCATTATTCCATGATTTGAGTCAATGCACTCCAACTGTAGTAAATGTATTCTCAAAAAGTCCTGTATTTTTAGCAGAAAGAAACATTGCTTGACTATGTATGTAAAGATATCGAGCATATTTTGCTTTGAATTATTATTGTCTCTTTAATTGGAAAAAATTTCTTTTCATACATAAGAAGGAAGAGGTACAGAACCATTTTAAGATTCGAAAAAGGAATCAGATGTTTCGTATGGAATCCAAATGAATTTCCTGCCCATACATCCAATCTTAAAAATGAAGAAAGAAATCCATACAGTACAGAATTACATATGTAAGCGAAGTGTTAAAATTTAGGTCTTCTACTTGAAAAATTCTTCATACATAAAAGGAGCTCACAGAACATTAGTAATCTCGAAAACAAAAGTTCGAGTGTATTATCCAAAATGAACTTAGTGTCTCCATAATCACAAATTACCATTAAAGAAAAGAAATCCATACTCGCTACTCGAATTCCCTGCAGTAGAGTGGAAACTTCTCGCAAATGTATGTCCATTTATATGTATAAATGACCTCTTATACAAACAGAAGGAAAGGTAAATTACTAAAAATAGAGATTATTCATAGTAATTATCAAAAAATGTAGTATTTGCACATAACACCTTGAATAAAAAAATCCAATACCAGAAAGAATATTACCTGAATCTACATGAACTCATCGACTGTGAGATAGTACGAAAGATAACAAGTTAGGTTAGGATATATTTAAATATGAATAAGATCTTATTAATTAACTAAATTATAAATTAATGGACAATGCAAACTATTCTGATGAGAAAGTTTATATGCTCTAAACTCATTTCTACTTTTCATCAATTTAGTTCTTGTTTGGAGTAGCTATATACCAAATATGGATGGTTCTCACATCATCACCAAGATGAATATAGTAAACTCTTGCTAGTTTGGCTTCTTTAAGACAAAACCCTATCAAAAGGATGGAATATTAAAATGCCATCATTTGAAATATTTCTTTACTCATTCATATTTGAAAGTTATGATATAAATGGTCAAAAGAAACGAAACAATATATGAGTACTTTGTATCTATATCTCTCCTTCAGTATGCGAATTTGGTAGCGATGCTTTCAAAAGTTTTTTTAAAAACACAATAGAAAGTAGAAAAAAATATTCAAAATTTGTATTAAATCAAGTAGCTGAAGAAAGAGAGATGAAATTGATGAAACTTGCAGTGAGTACTTCTGAAAAGTATCTTGAGTTACATAATCTCTTCTCACTTTTGGTTATTTTAATTCTGACCCGTATTCGACTGAAAGATCAACAAAAAAGTGATATATATATAAATTTATTTTTATTAGAATTATGCTATTAAATAATTGCTCCGTTAAATTTTTAGAGTCAATTAATAGTAGAACACATATAATAATTATTATTTAGTTAACAAATATTATTTATAATTTTAAAAGAGTGGGATATCAACATTTAAGAAATGAGGCAGAGATTATATAAGACTAGAAATATATAAAAAAGTTAAATATAAAAAAACTATATATTTATATCAAAATACACTTTTAAATAATTCAACATTAATAACGATCATGATTAAATAATAAATAAATAATTAAGAATAGTATTTTTTCAACTTATTAACTCCTCATCATAGGAAAGGATATTTTAGCTCCGGCAAATTTTCGGCCATCATCGCCAGCAATTAGGTCGCGCGGAACCACTGGCTACGACCACTACACCGCTGGCTTGTGGCCCAGCCTTAGCGAGGTAATTCATGGAAATTATATTTAAAATAAATATATTATAGATATTATAGATATATTTATACGATATTTAAATACTATATTAAAATCAACATTCTTAATATATTAATATTAGGTCACGCTAATCCCACTCAGCATGACATGATAATAAATATATTTTTATTACAGATCACTATATAATATATAATATAGAATATATATTCGCACGGCTGATGCCCGAATATTGTTTTTAAAAAACTAATTAATACAGGTAAAACGGGAAAATATCATTGCTGGAGATATTAGCGGTCCAATTTTTATGATCTCTTTGGATGCAAAAAAAAAAAATGAATAAAAACAATGATCAAATCTCAAACTACTTATTATTTTCAATCCACATCGCCAAAAAGGAATACATGTTGGGGAAAAATTCTGAAAACTCACATTTGAGGAATATGTATTAAAAAAAAAAAAAAAAAAAAAAAATTTATTGTTAATAATTATAGTAAATGAATAGAACAGGCTAATTTAAAGACACTTTATTGAGTTTCGTAAAAATAAGAGAACTAATTCTAAAAATTCATTGCTTTTATTATATAACTAATTATAACCCATCAATATACACACACACTATACAAAGGTCAATTAATCAACCGATCATCCCGCTCGGCAGGACTCGGGTCTCCTCGTTCTTCCGGAAACACGTGGACTATAGGATTATTTCCCCCCCTCCGGGAGGGTCCCGACCCCGCGATCTTATCATTGGTGCATATATTTGGTGCGCGGGGTCCCTCCGCCCCCCCTACAATGGGTTATACTGGCGACAACACCCTAATAACACATAAATTCACCTCCCGTGCGAGCCCCCGTAAGTGTGTCCGTTAAAAGCAAAATACTTAAAATAGAAAGTCTAATTTTTTTAAAACAAAAAACCAATAATTATTTTGCTTATTAGTAAAATTTCTTCATATTACTAATAAATTTAACAATATTTTTTATTTTTAATGTTTTTGTACTATAGCACTAAAATTTTTACCAAGATTCCCAAAATTATTCCTTTTCGCTTGATATTTTCTTTCATGTTTGAGATTTTCTTTTTTTTTTTTTTTTTTTTTATTTTTTTTTATCATTTTTTTTTTTTTTTTTACATTTCCAGACTAAAATTGGACCAGCAATTCCAGCAATAATATTTCACACACACGTTTTACTGTATTATCAATTTAATAGTTTTTACTAGATAGTATTAACACTTATGTAGTGGAACTTTCAATATCCTTGGCTTATATTCATTATCGCTTATTATTATATGTAATTATGAGAGTATAATATATATTATATAAATATATATAAAAGTATATAAGAATATGTCTGAATTAATATATATATATTATTTATTATTATATTTATATTACAGTTGTCAGCACTGACCTTGCGGGGCCCTGGGCGGCAATGCAGCCCTACGCTTTGCGGGGTGGTCTAGCCCTGTTAAAGAAAATATCACAATACATATTAATTCTTTAAAAATTTGCACTGTAACAAACTTGCTTAAAACCCTGGACCATTGTAATTCGAATTATATATATATATATATAATATATTTATACATATATAGTAATATAATTATATTATTTTTTTATATTAATGAAAATATATGATAATATTTTATCTAAAATATCTTAAATTATATATAATTAATCTATTATATAATAATATATATATTTATATATATATATAATATTAATTATACTTATATATATATATAATATATATATATATTTAATATATATATAATAGTATAATATACTAATAATAAATATATATATATATATATATTATAAATTATTAGATTATATAATATATAATTCAGATATATTATATATAACTATATATCTATATTTTGGTATATCCGTTGCACAACTGTAACACTTATATATATATATATTAAATAGATATAATATATTAAATATTAACAAATACTAATAAATAAATATCGTAATATATTATTCTATAATATTCTATATATATAGTATAATATAATTATATATTATTTAATATTCAAAAACTTAACCCGTCTTGTACCGTAGGAAACCTTGCAGCTGTCTTGTCCTTGAAGCCACCAAAAAAAAAGGGTATCGTAGGCTATCGCCTCGATGTTTCTCCTGCTTATGCACCTTCTTGCAGGCTTCCCATTCATAGGAACCGCCTTCTATATATTATATTTTTCCCATCTCGAAGCCATTTCTGAAATAATTTACATTCTTTCAATCTCATAGCAAACGTGTCGTACCGATGTGTTTGCACTAGATTCGTTATTTGCCATTTTTTTTTGTCTTTAAGACATTTTACTATTATTAGATGTCTTATTTTTTTTAAAGCATAATGAAAATTTTAATTTTACAATCTTTTGTCAAAGAAAACTGATTGAATGATCTTTTAGCCAATCCACAAACCTAATACTCATTCCCGATAATACCGCAGGCTTTCTTTGTATCTATTTTTAAAATAATAAATTTGTGAAAAAATTATAGATAAAAAATTTATGAATTGATCACGACTTGCGTTTTGAAACTTTTAACAATATCAAATCAAATCTAAATATTGCTTAAATTCTGGTTTAATTTCATAATTTTTGATTCAATAAAAATCCTAAAATTTTCCATGCAGATTACATAAATTTTCTCTACTGCTTATAAATAAATGTCAACTGGCCCACAACAAGAGATTTCTTCTCATTAACTACAGTATGAAAAAAAATACTTTAGAACAAAGTTCTCAATTGATGAATTCTTATTCAGCCTTTCCATCTATCACTCTACTCTAATCTTCACTATTCTCTCTTTTTCTTTCTCCCGTTTCTCCTTGTTTAAACTCCGACGACAGTACTGCAATAATATTTATATAATTAATATAATATTATAAGATATAGTTATATATTATATTTATATTATATAATAATATAAATTATATATAATATATTATATATATATCATTAAAACTTTAAAATAATATATTAATAATAATAATAATATTAACATATTAATATATACAGTATATTCTCTAATAACATATACTATCAGCGCACTCTCATGCGCAAACCGGGTGTCGTTAATACTCTATTAGCTCTCAATTCCGCACCTGAGAGCTCCATAATCGCGGGCCCCAGAGATTAGTCCCAGGTCACTCCGCCCTCTGAAACGGTCACGTCGTTATTAAAATATATAATAAGCTATCACTTATACTATTTATAATTCTATTTCATAGTCTAATACAATATTAAATATAATATCATATCCGTAATACTTCTATAATGCCAAGCTACTATATATATAATAACTTCACTTCAATTTAAGACTGATAATACGAGATCCAGAAGTCCTATTGTTGAGTATAAATATTAGTAGTACTAATATATATAGTTATATAAATATATAATATGTATAATATATATATAATTCTATATAGATATACTAAAAATTTAACTATATCTATATATAGTAAACTTCATAATAAGATGATAGCTTGGTATACTGATAAGATATTACGTTAAAAGATTTATATATATAATTATGTATATATTTAATATATATAGTCATATATATAGATACAGTATTATATTATCTGCATTTAATATGATAAATGGAATTATCCACCTATAGGTGAAAGATTACCTCATTATATGAGTAATTTAAACAAAAATCCCTTACGCTTTCTTCACATAATTTTTTTTCAATATATCTATAACAAGATAAAGAATAGTAGAAAAAAATCATAATATTAAAAAAAATAATAAATAAATAAAAAAAAAATCTTGTAGGACAAATGAAGCCTTAATCAAGAGAATATTGCCAGCCTTGCAATATTATTAAGATTCCCATACATTATTTTATTATTATTTATTAAGCGCATAGCATTCATGACATTAAATTAGCCTTCTAGATCAAGTCATCGTCTATTTATACATGGAACATGTTTAACTAGTACCATCCCAAATCCTGTTTGTTGCGATCAAGGAGTGCTCTTAGCTCTTGTCTTTAGCCCGTGAATAGTTTGCCTAACATCAATACAATTCTTGTCTCATTCTATCCCAATTTCCTATTTTCATATTAATGGTATCAAATGGTTACTTCCTCCTTTCCACCTAAACACATTATTAATCATTTCGCTTCCAAATTTAACTGTTGTGTTCTAAAGTATATAATAAAAAAATTAATTTCTCGAAATCTGTGTATTAATAAGTAAACTTCCCCATATTTACCTACCTTCATTATACATAATTATCTTAGGAAGATACTCAATACTATTTGTTAACTGAAAATTTAACCATGGGCTTGCTTAATGTTCGTTTAACTTATGAATATCTCACAAGCTTCCTGACTGCTTTTAACAACATATCTATATGTGACTCTTCGAAAAAGAGTTGCACACAATCGGCTGCGTAGATCAAGAAAATACTGGTACATCAGTTGATTCATTCAATAAAAAAGTCTCACTACCAAATATTACCAACCAATTGCATTCGCACGGAACCGTATACAGGACCCTCTCAAATTTATGAAATCATTTAAACAATGTTTATTACAATTCGATTACTTCACCAACTCATTGGATAGCTATATACCTATTAATCTGGTTTGTATATAAATGTGCAATCTAACCTCAAATTATTTTTTTTCTAGATAATGAAACTTTTTAATCTCTCTGAACAATAAAGACAAACGTGACATTTTAAAACTACTTTTCTTAAGTCAAAATATTTTTACTTAACCATGTTGCAAGTTTCGAATCGTTAGAGTATCAATACATCAGGCACTGGATTTTACGGCCGGTGCTGCTTGTATCGAGCCCGCCTAGGCCGACACCTCAATCCTTTAATCCATCTTTTACTCATCTTTAACACATCTTTATTCTCGTCTTTTTTTTATTTATATTTTCCCGTTTTTATTTTTGTTTTTGCGTACGTTTGGGGTTTGACACATTATACGCTGATTACAAATATATAATATGTTTTTTCCGCTGGCTCCGATTTGTGGGATCCTAGATCCCGAAATTTGAGGGTGAGATCCTTTTTGGGGGTTCGTAACCCATTTAAGCCCCACCCTTTCTTGTATTCACTCATAGATTTCCTCATTCTCTAAATATTAACTGCCAAACTACAAATTCTTACCACTTTAACCTTCCCCTTAATTTTTAGTTCAAAAAAAAGCTGAACTGCTATGTACCCTTCAACCCTTTTGCCTAATCCGCCTACTCGCTGGTGATGTTTCTACCTTGTCCCGAGTTTTTGCCATCGCAAATACCTTCTCGTGGGATGGCGGGTCCCAATAACTTTGGAATTGTTCGTCTAGATTAAATGAACATAACCTGGTGAATACTTAGACATGAGCGTGAATCAAATTAAGTTCCTGAAGTTAAAGCTTAGATATAATTCCAGCAGACTCTAGCTGCTCCGTTTCTCCTCCACGCATTCTTTGGGTTGTGAGCCGTGCGGCGCTTAGATGGGCGCTAGTCTTGCCCGTCCCCGGGATCGGTCACAGCGTACAGATTTCCCAGGCGCGCTTTGAACCAGTATAGAAAAATTCTGCCTTCGGGCATGAAAAGCTAATCCATCGATTGCGGACACACTGTCTAATCTGGTCTATAGACAGCCATTCACGGCGCACTAATACAAAAACAAAATTACAAAAGAAACGAATGACTAACTTGACATCACGAATGAAATTAAACCTATACAAAAGTATACATACTTTATAAGGATCATCAAATACTAATATTAAGCTCACCCGAAAGCCTTTTAGCTTCTAAACTGCCTTAATTATTTTGATTCAATTATTTATTTCAACATCTGACATTTTAATACCATTGACATATAGCCACATATCTTACTATTTAGTTATTACTAAAAAATTTTAACCTATAGACTATTATATATATATATATATATATATTATAATACCTTACCTTATAATATACACACATATATTATATAAATTATGAGATAAATTACACTTTATTTAATATTCCAAATTTAAACTTATATAATATATATACCTGAGATACGACATCTTATCAATAAATATTCTAACCGTAATACTATCCCTATATATTACATTAACATTATTATATATATAATATATATATAATATAATATATTATAATAGTACAGACTCGACGTTTACACCTTCATAGGTCCTAGTGTGCGCCCGGCACCACTATATAACTATTTTTATTAAGGGTTTTTTTTTTTTAATTACACCTTTTCAGATATAACTCCACAGGGAATATCTCTTCAACTGGATGAACTAGTTTGTAAGCACCATCATTACATCATTGACTTATAACATAAGTTTATAAATAAAGAAATAAATTACAAAGACATTAGCCCAAATTAGTCGCTATCTTTCCTTCGAGATTGAAGTATTTTTTATTTCTGGTGATGGGTATAGTTAATCACATAATCAAAACGCACACTTATCAAAATACACACACCCTTTTGGTCCATATTGATGCCCCACTAAAAAATTCGGAACACCTTTCCCATCGTCCGATCATTTTATCCCGTTTCCCGGGTGCTCAGCTTTCACTGTGCTTTGGCTATTCATTCCAATCCGACTCTTCAGATTTCTCTATCTATCATATATCTACGGCTTTAACATCGGTAGCTGTTTTTATATTTTCGCCACACGGGGATTCTTTTGAATAACTCCAGAGACTTCTTCATAATATATTCACATATTTTTCATTGTTTATATATATATTATATATATAATATATATATATAATTATTAATATATATATATAAATATATATATATTATAATTATAATTATTAATTATTATATATTAATTATATATATAATACTATATATATATAATATAAATTTATATATTATATATATATATATATTATATATATATATATATATTATAAATATATATATATATATATATTAATTAATATAATATAATATATAATATAATAAATAATTATATATTAATATATCAGTATATATTATATTATTATATATATATATATAATATATTAATGATATATAATATATATATTATTAATATAATAATATAAATTATTATATTTAATATATATAATATTATATAATAATATTATTATATATATAAGATATATATAATATATTATATAATATATATATATAATATATATATATATATAATATATTAATTATAATTATATATAATATATAATTATAATATATATATTAAATATATATATATATAATATATTATTTATAATTAATTAATATATTAAATAATAATATTAATATATTAATATTAATTAAATATTAAATTAAGATTTGTATTAATATATATATATCATAATATTAATATTTCTATTAATTAATTAATATAATAATATATATATATATATAATATATATTAATTACGGTTCTGTAAACTGGAAGTATAAAGAAATATATATATTATATTATTATAATATTAATATATAATATATATATTATATATTATTAATGTTATAAATATCTACATAGATATAATACAACATATATATAATATAATAAATTAATTATTTAACAAATTTTAATCACATTAAAATAAATAATATAATATATAATTATATTAATTAATATATTATATTTAATATAATTAATAATTAATATTAATATTATAGTAAGGCAGGAATGTGCTATGTCTCCTCAAATTCAGATAAACGTGTACACATGATATTAAATAGATATATATATATATATATAGTATATATAATATATATAATATATTATATAATATTATATATATTATTTTATAATAATATATAATATTTAATATATATTAATATCTATTAAAATATTAGAATTCAATTATTATATATATATTAATATTAATATATATTATTTAATTAATATATTATATATATATAATATGTATAGGAAACTTTTAATATATTAAAATAATGAATGATTAAACAACGGCGATATTAAATCAATTTATAATCGATAAGACCAGAGCTAACAGCGGATGAGATTAAAATGTATTTTTGATTATGCTTTTGCAACGTTTTTATAAATTTTACAAGTTTTATAAATCGAACTTTAACACTGTTTGCACAACTTTAATACATTTTTTTTTATTTTTTTTTAAAACTTTAATATAGAGATTGAATATAATCTATTCACTCTAAAAATAATCGACTTCAAAGTATTGATCAATAGTGAGAGTCAGGTCAATCTTTATTCTGGAGCCTCATGAGTGTGAGTGTGATTATTGAGGTGGTGCATTTATGTGTGACGGTGAGGGAAACTTTTCTGAGTCTCCCCTCATTTGACTCAATCCAGTTTTCAGAGGACTTCTGAGAAGCCCCTTATATATAAAAATAATAAATTAATAAAAAAAAATTGTAAAATAAAAAAGTATACAAATATGCCTAACAAAATATTTAAATTTGAGTCAAGGATCTTCTTCACTTTTTACTTCGTATATTGAGTTGTAAGAGTTAAAACTAAACGAGTTACACAATAGTTATGAGCTTTAGATACGAATTTTAAGTGTTCTAGATCTCGATATTTCGAAATCTTTGATCTATTGATAGTTTATATAACATATCCTTATTTATAAAATATGGTAAAATTTGCATAATATTTATAATATTCAATAATTTAAATTATTATATATTATTAAATTATTAATATTATGAATTTATTTAAATTATTATTATTATATTAATATTATAAAATTAAATATTAAATTTTATTATTAAGATTATTAAATTTTAATTTATTATAATTATAATATTATTTATATTATATTATTTATAATTGATTAATAATTATATATTTATTAATTAAGGGCAAATCCAATTGGAGAGATGAACTTGTCTTAATTTCTATCTATGACCTAATGAGCTCAGGCCGTTCTACGAAAGATACCAACAATACACTTTATTTTACAATCAAAATCTTAAAATATCACGATCTTTACACATGAGATAAGTGTAATTCCAAATTTTGCTTGGATGATTTCTCCTCGGGGTAAAAATTCAAATTTAAAGCCTTCGTACTTTATTGGAATGGAATAAAGCTGTTAGAGTATTGAAAAATAATAAAAACAAAATAAAAAAATAATATATATCAAACCTCACGAAACTAAAGAATATATATCTTGAGGCTAGATAAAACGAAATATGTCTAGGAGTGGAGATAAAGATAGATTTGATTTAGAAAAAAGTAAGAATAAACAGAGCGAGAGAGAGGAGAAAATAAACATAGATATATAATTTGCCCTTTTATATTTTATCTGGGGGTGTCTCTCGCTGTGCGGAATTCCAATCTCTCATTCACTTAAACTATCATCTCATAATATTATCTACTCTCTCATTCTTACTTACATTCTATCTTACTCTCATCTCTATGATTATTAATATATTATCAGCTATCTTACTATCATATCTCTACTATTACTAATTATCTCTCTTTATATCTAATAATCATATCACATCTTTATCTACGTCATCTATTAATATACATATATATCTATCTCTCTACTATTGTCATACTTATTATATCTTTATTCATTCATCTATACTATCGTATCATCCTTACATATAACATTTTCTTGTGTTTAAAGGTTATTACACGTCGCCAATTTTGGTCGGTCTCGTGCAGCCTGACGGGAACACAGGGGGATACCGTTTTTTCCATATCCCCCCTGTTACGTCGATGCGGCTGACGAACCCCCGCGATCACTCTCCACAATCATTAACCCATACATACGAGCGGGTGCTCTCTCCGGATATGCACCCTCCTCTCCGATGCGGGGGATTAGTCCTACCCTGCGTCTTAGTTCCCCCGGATACAGGTCGAGAGATCTCCTGTACTTCTCCCTGGCCATCGTGGCGCGGTTATATCTCTCCCTCCTGGCGGTATTTCTTAGTTTAACATCAATAAAAGTCATATAATAATTATTTCAGGAAAATCTCAAATATTTTTAACGAAGTAACCCAAATAAAAGTCTCTATAATCAGGCTCTATAACATATAATCATCATAATAATTATGGCAATAATTATTGTTTATTTTTTTATATTTTTCTTCTATACGAAATCATTAGTAACACAACACAAAAATATAGAAATCAATTAAAAAACCTATATTGTAATGATTACATTTATACATTTTGTAGATTAAATATATTAATTAATAAAAAATATTATTCAAATTTTCCTGAAATTGTTTTACATTTTCCGCCTAAAATTGGATTCAGACATTTATCAATCAATGTATTCCTACTTTCCTCATGTGAGTAGTCACGTTGTATATATTTATTTGAGAATTAATGATTGTGAAGCTTCTTCTAATGAAGTGCTATGATAACCATCATATATAATTATATATACAAAAATGGATATAAATAAACAGTTTATAAGGAAAACCTATATAGTAAATTACATATAAGGCTGTTTATGATATTACTATGATAATACATAGTAGTTGCTATAGTACCTTTTAAATCACGCCTATGACATAATTAAGGTATACTAAGTCGATGATATATTTCAACCGTATCACGATACACAAATCGATAATTAATCAGATCTGAGAATACTATATAGATTTTTAGACACATATGATGAGTTAAATAATTTCCTGAATTGTATATTAAGTATGCCATTCGTCAATACAAATTATCATCACCCACTATCAGCACATCAGTATCAGTCATCGGGCATTCGGGTTCAACCTCTGCAACCTTTCCCCCAGACTGGGGTAAGGTAAGGCACAGCACTGGAAAAAGAAAAGAGTTAGGAAGACATGAACGCAAGCGAAAAGAAAGCCCAGGCCTTAAGGGGTGATCCATTTATATCCTTAAGCAGGGATGCCATTCGCTTGAGTTTTTTCTCACAGTTCCTTGGAATGTTTGCGCATTCATGAGGGAGTACTTGAGTGTTTTTCCTAAAAATTGCTAAAATCTTGGAATGAAATACTAAAAATAAGTAAAGAAAAATTAAATATATAATATTTCAGTTTCGCAAAAATTAGGTAACTCCCTTGATTAGTTTTTTTTAATGTAAGATGGCAATTATAGGAACAATGGCATAACTATATATTGCAATCGGCGAGGTAATATTGTATCGAAAAATAAGATTGGAACCAACACACGAGGTGATTATGGCCCAAATGGGCCATGATCGCATTTACAACCATCAGTCCTAGGTGTTACATAAAGTGATAGGACTGGAGCTCTTAGAAAGTTGTAGATTGTCTCAAATGGGGCCATGACAGTCACACCTAATAAGGCGAGACTAGTAACACCTACTGATGTGAAAAATCGACGCAATCTAAGTTGGAGTGCATAAACACGATATATCGTTATACATTATATATAGTATTATACTGAAATACTTTATTAGTATAAGTATCATAATAAGTATAAGTAGAAATAGTATAATTTACAGTAATAACATGCATACATAGGCATAATGATATTAGAATATATATAATTATTATATTATTTAGACTAATATATTATTATTAAACACGTATGAAAATACACATTAAGTTCTTTATTTATATTAGTAAAATAACCCAATATAAACGTCACAATATAACTTGAGGTTAATAGACTAAATAGTCCAGTTATTTGGCGGTACCTTTTGGGAAACGGTACTCGTTAAGTCTTCCAAAAAAAAGTAGTAACAAGTCGTGGGGTATTCTTTTTTTATAAACCACTTTATTATAATAGTGACTTTCATATTATATTGATGGGAATTTTATGCAATCTAAGGAGTATAAGTAAGGGACCCTGTTACATTTTACACCGTCAGTTGTTATTTTTGTTATTTATGTTATGTTGAACCTAAATGGATATCCCCACATAGGGGGTAGACAAGCCAAAAAGATTGGCATGGAGTCCAGAGGTCGTCCTCTGGCCGGAGCAGGCGACTAACAGGTATGGTTCCTGAGTAAATAGCCACCACACAACCTCCTGGAGGGCCTCCCGGCAATCACCACCAGCTCATATTTGGTATTTGGGTGTCGCGGGGTTTCTCCGGTGCGACTCCACCTATAATTCGGGGTATGTAATTCATAAACCCACCTCTTTTAGTATGTTTTACCAGCCCTAAGGTGAGAGTTTGATAAAGCAATTTAGCAGCGAAGTGCACTCCCACGTTCGAGCAATCACGCGAGACACGCTCTCGTATTTGACTAAGCCTTAACAATAAATATAACTATTAATATGTAAGTATCACTAAATAGTCAAAATCTTGGACATCTCTAGAATATGTAATATTTTATATATGAGTATTATGTATAATGAGCAGCATTAATCTTATATATATATATCCACGATCTTTAGAGGAGTTGTGAAATCTAAAATAAACATTTTAAGATTTGAAATTGTAACTCACTAATTATTCATTATTATATTATATTATATATATATATTATATTAATAATAAATATATAGTGCACTTCATATACTTATCTTAATTCTTATCTATGCGCGAACCATAGAAAAACTCAAATATATGGGTTACCTCAAGGATTGGCAAACAAAACTCAAGGAGAAACTTGGAGAAGAGAAAGAATTCATAGGGCGATGGGCAATCCCCTGTTATTGGAAGTCTTTATTGGTGAATCACAAACATTGGCAAAATTCTGTTACAACCGATCTTGCCCGACGTCATAAAAGAGAGATAGATAATTAACTAGAACACACTTGTAATATTAAAATGTAAAACACTTATTTTCATTTTTTTTTTAAATTATAGACAATAAAGCTAAATTTTTAATGTATGAGTAACGGATTAATTTGGTGGTGGAAGGTTAGGCTTAAATTTCATCAAAATCATAGGTGTAGCTGTGTAAAAATTAAGAAATTGAACTCGTCGTTAGATCAGATAATTTTCAAATAGGGGCTGGGATAACTTTGGGGTCCATATATATAATAATATAATATAATAATATATATATATAATTACTTCATTACATATATTTATTATATATAATATTTATTAAATATAATTAGTTTAAACTATATATTAAATATATTACACTGTAAAGGTTAATTTATTAAAAAATAATATTATAGACCCTAATATTTTACAATACTAATGATAAAATTATATAATTAAATGAATTAACGATGAAAAATATAGTCTAGATGTTCTATTCTATGAATTGGCTTTTTAAAGTCAAAGAGAAAGGTTTTAAAGGGTAACTTTCAGAGATATCAGGAAGATTTGTACCAACTAATTGTTTACGCTTATCTCATTGAGCACTCGATCTATTGGGGCATCGGAAAAGTTGACCAGGAAAGTTGTTTGTCACATATAGTTTCTTGTCCACCAATATTAATAACACCTTCTTTCAGTCTCTTTCCCAAACGAGGAACTGGCTCAATTGCTCCGGCCAAGTTTTCAACGGGCTGCCGTTTAGTTTTCGGCGATACTTTATTTGCACAAATGACCAAGAGTCGTTTGTCGTACTGTTATACAATATGAGAGCTTATTAGTTCTTCCTTATGATCTCGTCAAAATAACCAACAAAGTGCTAACAAGTACAGAGCTAAAAAATTTTGAAAAAGTGTTTTTGTCATTCGTAGTGAAAACGAAAAAAAAATTAAAATTGAAAAATGTGCAATACGCTTCAATAGAGATTTTTGGTGTTAATATAAACCAAATCTCTATATTATCTTATTAGGCAAACAAATAACTCTCCTTGCAGAAAAAAAAATAAAAAAACCTGTACCTTCCGTCGACATTACTCACAAACAGGAATCGTGGCCTATCTACTTTGATGGATAATTTAAGATTGCGACTAAAGTCCTAAAGTTACCACAATGTGGTATATAATATACGAAAAATAATAGCGTACTGTATTTGCTGCTCACTACCGTTAAAAAATGCACAATACTCTTTGGTACTCACAAAAAAGGAAAATACTCAAATAACAAAAAGGACTCTTTCAAGCAGAACTAAA
This sequence comes from Trachelipus rathkii, assembly GCA_015478945.1. Classification (NCBI taxonomy): domain Eukaryota; kingdom Metazoa; phylum Arthropoda; class Malacostraca; order Isopoda; family Trachelipodidae; genus Trachelipus; species Trachelipus rathkii. The sequence continues at coordinate 28,070 of JABUQX010073145.1, forward strand.
GAATACAAAGAGATCGAGTAAATATTTTAGTACGATTTCTATATCAAGGAAACAGATAAAAATTTCTGTATAATACCGATATATAATTGCATAAGCGCGCAATCATTATTTGCCGGTTATTTTCGGAGAATCCATATTCCCTTTTGCCATATAGAAAGCACTTTTGTTTGACATTGTAAAAAGGCTTTTCCCGCAGTGATATGCCCGAAAACGGATTAATTCTAAAAGAAACGAAACTCATACATCATCAACAAGATGGTATAATGCAAATAGCGTTGGGACGCAAAAGCGGAATATCAATTAAAATATGCCGAATCAAAATATTTTCTATTATAATTGATGAATGCACCGATATTTCTGCAATGCAAGTTTTGGCGATAGTAATTCGATTTTTTGATATGAAGAAAATTGATTTGATTAGAAAATGGAATCCACATTTCGTATTGTATGCTCCACTTTCGTGCATGTAGGGTAAACAGCCGTTGTATGTAAAGAACAAGTTACAACATTTTTAAAGCTTCACAGTTTTATTTCCATCCTGACTACACAGCACATTCTTAACACACACAAACACACCTGCACGACGACGCACACAATACTTGAAGGGCAAAAAGTCTGAGAATCTCTTCTCTTTAGAAAAGCGTCAACTATATAATAATTTTTTTAAATATAAGTATTAAAAATAAAAGAAAATTTAAGATGACGTGTTTTATTTATATTATTACACTCTACACACACACACACACACACACAAAACAAATTATCTATTATCTATCACATGGGAACTATAGCACACACACGATCACACTATCTCGGGGACTTCGTCAATCTTATTATAATCAAACAACATCGCACAATCTACAGCTAGGGGTATTCTAACTTTAAATATATCATCACATACACCCACCTTAATTAGGACACTGACGGCTTCAATCATTTATCAACCTTTAATTCAACACACAAACACAACACACATAGAAATATATCATTCATACACTAATATATTCCGTACAATTCATTCTACAACCTTACATTTTTCTTAACTTCTTGATCACGTGCTAAAATCCATTATGCTTATTAACACAGCGTGTGTTAACACCTAATCTAGCTAACAAACCTTACACCTAACCTAACCTAACCTAGCACGGTAAACAATTAGTCTACCAAACATCTTTTTACCATCGATATTTAACTGTTATACACCTTAATTCATCCTGAAATCTATGCCTAACACTGCATCAGCCCCAGAACTACATTTTGTAAGAGCAACACCCAATCCCTCTATTCTTCTCACACCTTAACAATTACCCATATACACCTTGCATTCCGAAAATCAACCTTATCCACACACACTAACACGCTACACGGATGACCACTCCTACATCCTTACTACCTTGGCATCCTTGGACCTAACAACTATTCACGGGTACACCTAACTTATACATATCAACGACAGCAAACACAACAGGCTACGCATAAACACATTTCTCAAACTCCTATATTTACATTACACCCAACCCCTAAATTTTCTACTACATATACAACACCTTAACTATAATTACACGCACTCTATAACAACTCATGTTATATCAAGTCACATTGAGACCACATCCATACGAACCACATTTTATACACACTCTAGGACCGTGATGGACACTTTCACAACCTCCGTCAACAACCCCATAGACACTTTACTCCACATAAATACCATGATACACTAACTAACCCTCACCCATTAATTTCACACTACACTTCACATATATATCCACACCAACACTCACACGGGGCTATCGATTAATATATATCAACACAACCTCCCTAGATACATACATCCCACCCTCTCACACCTATATTTAAACCCTTACAAGTATCATACCTATATACATCACACTTTATTATTGTAACTTATACATCACATTACACCTACCTCATTATAATACACATAACATCAGCCCCCATAGACCTTACACGCTCAACCCAATATGATACACTTATCACTCAATACCTCAATATATAGATCACACTTACACTCATCATCATCCATAGAAGACACCTTTTACGACTCATACGACACTCACACATACTACAAACTACAAAACACAATACGACTACGTATATACATACCAGCCTTAAAGATACAAATATAACCCATTATCATATATTAACACCCCTACCCTAGCTTCACACTTATCACCTAATCTCACTCATACACACACTAAAATGTCACTTATATTCACACATACACGCCACCGCTTAAGTGACTAACTTATACACACACATACACACCTTCACACCCAAGACATCTTCATCACACCCCATAGACACTTCTACAATTATCACTGGACACACAAATATCACACACACACACGGTCACTATATAACACATCACAACCTTGGGTCATCCTACCCTTTGTATACCGATCACTTTTGAAAATGCCTCAGCATTGATGCTTCATAGAGCTTTTATGACTTCATACTTTGATGCTCACTTGTATTGACTTAACCATTAATATGAGATTAGCCATATATATAATATCGTTTATTTGGTGTACTTACAACTTTATGTGACTCAACTTTTAGATGGTGATCAACTTAATGGTCTCAAATCTTTGAATGGCTCGATTTTGAGAATGAGCTCTCAGACATTAGTTGATATAGACTCAACTTTTGAATGACTCCAAACTTATATTGGAAGTACGTTCACATCTTGACGGTTTCAATCTTTGAACGGTATTCATATCTCATTTGACGGTTTCAGCCTTATTAAATGATAGGTTACATGATACATTTTGATGGCTTACCTATATACTACCAGTGAGTTAAAGGAGGTTCTATGTAGGTTGTCACTTATGAGTAATCTACCCTAGGTGTGTCAGATACGGATGCCTAAGGTTAGTGTGCCAATGATATGAGTGTCACCAAATGAGTAACAAGTTGAGGCCACAATCTAAGTTGTACAAGGAGTGACCACAATACTGCCTATAATCATAAGAGTTGCCAACATAATAGCCTAAAGCTGATAGTGACTAACTATTTTTTCACAAGTCACCTTTTCATGCCTTCAACCTACTGAAGCCATAAATAGCCCTTACCATATTTGTATTCATTATATTAACCCTCTATGACATCTAATAGTATGATGGAAACTAAATAGGTATATAATATATATAGTTGTCTAAGGTAATCTTCTAGTAATGAGATTAGCTATTTTTTCTAAGCATACCTACTGATCATAAGATCAAATACCCTAATATTTATGTAGCCTACCTACCTATTGTTAATAAAGGTAATTGAGAATTTGAGGTTGGTGATATATTTATAAGTTGATAGACTGTCTTCCTACTAAAGGGTTAATACTTTATTCTAGCTCAATAACCCTGCCTACCATTCATTAGAATAAACCTAAATATTATGTCTTTACCCCTAGGCTCTATCAAGTACGGACCCTAGCAGTAGACGAGCATGCGACCTCACCGCGCGATAAAATGGAGCAGATGAAATAACTCCGTCCCCGCACGCGTTTCACCCGCCCTGATCCGCGTGGTGAGCTCCAGCAGGCGCAAATATTATCCGCGTAATCGTCCATAGCGTGTCGCACCGCATGAGCGCAATATTAGCCTAGTAAGAGCAAGGCCGGGGAGAGGCGCGGCGTGAAGAAACGGATAAAGGGCATGAAATCACATTCAGCGATAGGAGAACACAAATTAAGAAGAAAGCATAGAAATGTTCTGCTTGTACTAAATATACCTAAAATGAGTTCATCGATACTATACAATTGTACTAATCAATACTTATAACATGCCTTTTTTTATTTACACAACAAATCCAATGTTATTGTATATACGTAAGTTCCTTGATAAAAAATTTGGGGTAATACTCATGAGAAGAGAACTGTAATTGATTTTTATTTATACACATACTCTCTAGCCATAGTAATTGGTGATATATCAATGTAAACTATCTCAAAAAATTTCGCATGTTTCAATATTGCTCTATTTTGAGATGCATGCGACCATTTTACTCAATATATTCTGCAACATTTTTAAATTAAAAACTATTATTATTCTTTAATTAGAGCCGTTACAATAAGCAGTAAATTATATATTTTGTAGCGGATATCAATATTCACGTAGTCAAACAGAGGAGGAATAGTTAAGGCTTGTTTTACTCTTGGACTTTACTGGGAAGGGATTTACTGCTTTATTGCTTACTGCTTTAATTGTGAAAAATTTATTATATTATAGTTTAGAAATGTAAGAATTGTATTTGATCTATATATTATGCTATGTTATATTAATTTTACAACATATATTCTATATATGTTATTATATATTTTTATCAAAAATTGGTAAATTGTGGTTTTAGTTAAATTTATCTAAATCTCCTATTGGATTATGACCATTTCCTTTTATTTTAGCTGAACAATTATTGACCTCGGAAATATTTTTTTATTTAAACGATTTTCATTTCAAGCTTCTATTAAAGTATGGCTAATAAAACTATTAATATCATAATTTATACACGCTGTTTTAACGCCCTTTTTAGAGATAGGCAACAAAGGTATTTTAGGTTGAGCGTCTCTACTTGAGGTTTTATCGTTATAATTATTGGCTTAAGATCAGGCTTTACAACTGGCTTTAACATCACAGAGTACTTCGTGGATGTTTGTATATTGTAGTCACATATATTATTTTCTTTTTATATCATTTTAATTTAAGATTATTTTATAAAGGTATTTATATTTTATATTTTTTTATTATTATTTTTATTAGATGTTTTATTTGTGTATAATTATTACCTATTATTTTTATATTAATGTAAGTTATTGATAGGATACCTCATTATTATTTTATTAACATTATTAATTTTATTATGATTTTATTATTATTATTACTTTATTATTATTTTTGTAATTTATTTATGTATTATTATTTATTAATTATTATTATTATTATGTATTATATTATATTATTATTATATGCTATATTATATTATTATATCCTTGGGTGATACTTTTATTTAATTATTATTATTATTTTTATATTTTTCGTAGTTGGTGTATACTATTAGTATTAATTTTTTTATGGATAGCCATTTCTAGATTCATTTTATCAGGGCTTATCTACTTGAGTATTATATTGAGTGATAAAAACGATCCACACACCAACATAAGTAGGCCATGTGGCTTCTTACTCACCCACCATAACGACACACGTCTCTACTACACATCCCTCTTACAATTTCTACAACATGTCTCAACAGCCACACATACACAACACGAAACTTTAAACTTCATTTATTTTTGAGTTTAAATCATTTAATTCTTATTAATACTGTGTTAGATTTATGTTGTTTTGATAAGTTATTATTATTATTGTTAAGTTATGTATTCAAGATGTATGTGTTTGTGATTGCTTAATGTGCTGTTTTGATCAGTCACTAGCTTATTTATGAGTACTGATTTATTGATATAATTTTGTGAATTGTATTTAGATGTTGTAGCACTAATTGATCTTATTGATTATTCATTATTTAACTTAATATATGTATTATTATTAGATGTATTTAGTATCTGTTATGTGAAATTTCAATTCTATTCATTAATAATTGAACTGAATTTGAAATTATAATAAGCATGTTTATGTTCAGTACGATTTTAAAAAATATATATTATTTTTTTCAATTTTCACCCTGAATCCCGTTTTGGGGATATAGTCAATTTCACAAATTTGTGACACAATATATTATTTTCACAATACACACTGTTACTAAAAATATTATTTATCGGAAATGGATTTTTTTTTTTAACACACTAAAGGACCTATGAAAATGAGAGAAACTTAGAGTTGCTTAGGCAAGGATTTGGGGATATTGTTTTTGTGATTATTGATTATTAATTATCTAGATAAATTATATTTATTATATATCTATTCTTAATATTATTTATAATACATTATAATTATTAGCTTATATCATTATTATTGATTATTCATCCTATATTATTACCTTATAATCACCTTATCCGGTCTCTATGTCGATTTCTTTGTGTACCTACATGGGGACATATTTGCTTAGTATCTACCATTATGTATATCTAGGAACGTAATTCTCAATTGATGGGTAATAGAAAAACTACAACACAATTGGCAACACACCACGAACACACACGCGACACACACCCCATGGGCACACGGACACCTCAAAGACTCGAGGAAACTGATGCGAAGGAAGAAAGCAAGTCGAAAGACAAAAGCATCATGCAGATCAAAAACGAATAGTATCCACAACCAACAACACACACAACTATTTGACACATTTAAATGAATTGAAAAATAAGAGAGTTTGGGAATTATGTTCTTTGCAAAAGTTAATGTACATTTTCTTTTTGGTTATAATAACATTAAAACATAATAATTTATTTAAAGAGCAATTTTTATTTTAGATTGAAACAACGGTACATTATATTACTTCATTCCTCACATACATTAACATAAATAATATTAGGAATAAAAAGAAAATTAGCTTAAGAGTATATTCTGTACTTGAGAACATACTAGATAAAATATGTAAATAATTAATTCGGTGTATGGCGTCATGATTAATACACGCCGTTAGTTGTATGCTTTATTAAAACATATTAATCTTGTCCTTCAAAATGGTGGAAAATATCATTGCACCATATATAAGTGTACGTTATGGAAATAAGTTTTCTTGAAAGCTTTATAATTTGCCATGATTCCTTACTAGCAATAAAAAAGAATTCCTAGTTATATTATCAGTCCTCCTCAGTAGGGCACAACTCTTAGGGACTCACTAATACGCCAGACGATCTTTCATCAGGATTTACCTACAAAAAGGAAAGTGAACAACATGAAAGCGGGTTTATTGGTTTATTAGTATTGCACAGGGCATTTTGTGAGTTGTACGAAATAATCAATCTCGGTAGCGCAAGGGGTAATCAGAGTAAAGGTATAAAGAAATAGCAAAAAATATAGTGATATTAATGAATGATTATTATTCACTGGTTATATAGAGATTAAATTTTATTTTAAATTAAAATCAATTGTAGGCACCATATCTAATTCTAAATAGAAATATAAAAAAAAGGTATTAAAGCAGTAATAAGTTGGCAGAGTGATATAATTATTCATACGTCACATAGAACTCTGGTTTAACTGAATAATAATTAATAGTTTTTTTAAATAATTCGGGGTTTTTCTTATATTAAATTAATTAATATATATTATGTAATTGATAATCGAATTAGATATGATATATTTATCACTTCATTCACAATGATTCAACATTATTATACAAATATTTAAAATTAATTGTAATTTAGAATGTATAATAGTTAATAATAAAATAAATATAAGATTATACTATAGGTACATTTTTACAATTTGACTGGAAAGAAAAAAACGAGAGCATATTGAGCAATACGGTATTGACGTGCACTGAATTCGATTTAACAATATTAAACAGAATAACGATAATTCACAAAATTACAAGTACATTTGCTTTGATATTATTATAAAAAATAACATGCAGGGATTTAGGATGGCTCTAAAAATATGTTAAAGAGGCGGGAGAATAAGAACATCCTTATAAAATGATTTCACCCTAATTAAAAACTTCTTCCAGATATGAGAAAGCCAGATTTTTACGAGCTTAATAATACAAGGGCCGTAAATCATAAAAGGTAATTCCCATATGGACAGATTCGGACGAGAGGACAAATAAAATGGACATCAGAAAATCCATTTATTATTAATTATTTATTAAAAATTAAAGCACTGACTTTATACTAAATAAACACTGGGACAAACCAATGCATGGATTCTACGCTGTGGGTAAGGATAATTACATCTTTTAAGGTCGCTCTATAGCAACGGTGAAAAAGGAAATGTTTTTGCCTTCCTGGGTGATGAGGAACGGGAGTAATCCTTATCCTAAATATGACCACGCAGTTTTATTAATCGTGCTCGAGCATTTATTAATACTTATACGCATTTGCTCTTTTGGTATTTTGAAAGGTATGTTCAAATAAACTTATTTAATAAAGACATAAGTGTTAGTCTCATATCCGGATAGCCTAACTCCATCTGGATGGAAATTGAAAATTATACAATTAGTTCTTTAAACTTATAATTGTACGTTCCAGCTGATAGAGTGTCTTACTTTAGTAATTTTATAGAACCCAACTCATTTTAAAAGTAACATATATTAAACAATAATTTCAATAAATATCTTCGGATAGCTGGATCAAATCCATTAATATAAAGATACATAATGTATAAAGATAATAATCCTCAAAGATCAAGGGAAAATATATCAAAGAAATATGAAGATTTGGATAAAAAGAGAGGATTCAGGCTAGCATGAAGGTGGTGATAAATAAGTTTGCGGCACAAACAGAAATGAAGATAGAGTCCTCATGCACAGTTATAATAATAAAAGAAAGAAATAAATTTAGTGCAAACAATATGCAGAAAAAAATTTTCAAAACACATTTAATAAGTTGCTTCACATCGAAAATTTAACACAATAAAACTGATATAAAAAAAAATTGATGAAGATTTGCTTTTATGTGAAAGTTTGGAACTGCACAAAATGAAACTCGCTAAAATTCAGTCAAGAGGAGAATTGATGATATATAAAGGTATAAAAGAATTATTAAGCATAAATGATCAGAGATACTATTATTGGGACGGTTATAGATCATGGAGCGGACTGGTTTCATACAGGGACATAGGTGTATAGAGGGAAATTTTTTAAAAATCACCGAGCCGCAAAAAGGAAATGAAGAAACTTGGCATGTAGATTGATAAGATTGAAGATGAAGATAAAATAGATAAAGATACAAATATTTATGAATCGATACTATAACAAATATGTAAAATTGTGAATAAAAGATAAAAGATAAGGATAAGAGATAAATGCAAGAAGGATAAAAGATAAATGTAATTGGAAAAGACGGTTAGATTAACTTAATAAATAAAAAACGCTACAGATGAGAAACTAGAGGGGGATAAAGTAGAAGCGAAAGTAAAAACAGATTAAAAGATAGCGTTATTCAATTAGGGTTACGAAGCGTATATAACACAAAAGATCATGTAAAAGACGATGATAACATAGATAAAGATGGTAACAAGTAACTTTCAAAGAAGAATTTTAAGAAATAATGTAAATAATAATAAGATAAAGAATGCTTATAATTGATAAACAGGATTAAAAAAAAGAGAAGACGTATTAAAAGATAAACCAAGATACAAGACTAGACCTTTCTATCTTAAGTTATCTAATAGCATAATCTAACTGGATGATAAATTGGAATGGCTAAAAACTGGAGATCGAAAGAAAAAAAGATAAAGATAACAAGATAAAAAGGCTATACCAAATTTCATGTAACGGGAAGTCAACCTCAACAG
>JABUQX010073146.1:2500-17500 GCA_015478945.1 Trachelipus rathkii
AAGGGTTTTTTGATTGAAGGGGGTATTGAATATTATGACCATCACCTGGGCCATATAAGCTGATAAACACATCCATTACCATATTGTACGAGATTTGACTTCACATAATTAAGTTGAATTGGTGGTCAATAATCATACGCTCGGATATGCTGTGATTAAGTGTCTATAGTTGGGTATGATTATATTTACTGTATTTGGATGGATAATGTTTTTCATCTAATTAGAGATTGGACTTTATTCTTATTTTATTTCCGACTATTATTCATCTAATATTCTTTAATACTAACTTTTTCTTGTATTCTCACTTATGAATAGTCTCGCATCTACCTTTCTCCAATGTTACTTTGAGAGAGTGAATAGATAGGATAGTATGAATGAGTGTATAGTTATATGTTGATGATGATATGAAATTGAATTAATATTATTATATTATATTAATTATAATAATATTATATAATTTTATATTATAATTTATTATATAATTAATTAAATATAATTTATTATTTATTATAATATCTATTATATTATTAATTATTAAAATTATATTTAATTTATAATAATTTAATATGTTATTATAAATTTATATATTATTAATATTATTTATTATATCTATAATTATATTATATATTATATTATAATATAATTATATAATTTATAAATAAATTTGAAATTAATTATTAATATATTATAAATATTATTAAAATTAAATATATGTTACATATAATGGCTAGTTTATAATGTTAGTATGTATATATATATTTTATATATTCAGATATTCTTGTTTTTGAATATTCTGTGAATACTGATACCAGTTCGTATCAAGTATGCTTATTTATTTATAATATTTTCTATATTATTCTTTTATAGTTAATAATTGATGTAAGTATATAAGTATTTCCTTGTGTAAAGTATATTGAGTGAATTAAGGTATATTGTACTACTCCCATAATGATAGTTATTGAATATATCTTTATTATTACTAAGATATTACTATTATACTAGATAATTGATTTATTCAACATAGCGCCCCTATATTCTATTTATATTTGGATATTACTTAGCAGTTATATCACTTTAGATATATAAATTGATTTAACTCATAATATATACTATATATATATTATACTATACTTTATAGATACCCAATATCATCATATATTACCTGTAATATAAGAAGAATATTATATAACTTTAATATATATATAACTATATACTATATACAATAATACATATATATTATATTATATATATTAATATCATATATATATATATTTACTATAATATATATATTATTATATAACTGTTATTATACCAAATGGGTGTAATAAAATATTTAGAGGCCTTTTTGGTGAAGGGTTTGGTAAACTGGGTGAAGCATTTTATGGACCTACAATTTTATGGAAAGAAAAAGTCATAAACTTTTCTCTGTTGTACGGCGCGCCGTAGAAATTGTATATGGCAATATGATATATATTACTTAAGTAATCACTAATAAAGTAAAAGAAAAATGATTCTATATTTTTTTGGACATTCACATCTCAAGCTTATTAAATGATTCTCTAAGTCGTTAGGTTCAATTTATTCGGTTCAGTTTAGAAATTTAATGTAAACTACGTAAAGTTTGTTGCCAGGAATATGTACTAATGGACGCCACAATATAGACTTTATTCTTTTTATTTTTATATTACCGAATAACCTATCGTGAAGTACACTTTGCTTCATGCATGCAGGACCGTCCGTTCTGAACAAATCGGTGCGTCCAAATTAAATATTAATTCTTTTTTTCGATACCACAATGTAAGAAGGCATTTAGCTATGTAAATATTCTTTGAGATAGCATTACCACCATTTTCGATTCTTAATGTAGTGAATATTATTATTTCCCCGCAGCCACTTGAGTCTTTCACAAAAAAGGAGCTCTATATTGTACAAGAATAATATTTCATATCATGCCTAAACTTTACCTTATTATATAATTAATATGTGAAACATATAATTAATATAACTAATATTATATATATAACTAATATAGATATATAATTAACATTAATATAGTATACTTATATAAAGATAATTTAATACTCTTCTTATTATATACTCATATTGCTATGATTTTAATCCCGCCGTGTGAAAAAAGTTAATAAATCGAGGAGAGGAGAGGATATATTGAGGTTCACAATCGGACGTAAAACGGGAAAGTAAATACCCGAGGGAGAGAGGGCTCATAGATATATGATGAGAAGGAATTTAAAAATTATGAATGGATTTTTCAAACACAGGAAATCACATAAAGATCCGGAATATAGATGGGAAAAAACACCGAACAGTTTCTCTGTACCGAAAAAATTTACATTTATAGCACTTTAATCTATCATAGTGTCGGATTTAAATTGCTTCTGGGCTGAAGTTTTGAAACTTAGATCATAAGAATTAAGTCGTTGCCCAAGCTACTGCACGCGGTACTATGGAAACGAATTTAGGCCCCAGGTTTTGGAGAAAAAGAAAGTGAATTAAGTAAATGTCTTTTTTAATTGGGAAGAGAGAGGAAATGTGGAGAAAATAAGGAAAATTGGACGAATGTGGAGGATAACGTAAGAATGAATTTGGCAAGGAAAAATTATACTAGTCGAAGGCCGGGAAGAAATGCTCGGGTGGGTGAAGTGGTTGGAGGAAGAGGAAGAACCTATGTGGTGGGGAATGAAAATGTGTAAGAGAGCAGTGGCGAAAAGATAGAAGAAAAATGAGAAAAGGGTTTGAGGGGAAAGACAGAACAGAGAAGAGCTGAATATGTGGATAGCAAGAACAGAGCAGAGATAGTGAAAAGGGAGGCAAAAGGCTTGTGGCGGAAAGGATGGCAGAATAATTGGGAGAAGATGCAGAGGGAGGAAAGAAGAAAGATTTGTATAAGTTCAGGCAAAAACAATATAAAAATATCAACAAAAAAGCTTTATAGTATCAAAATAAAGAGGGAGGTTAATAACAGCACAGGAAGAGGTAAAGAGGTGGACTGAATAATTTTCGGAGATACTGCACTAATATGTATGAAGAGGGAAGGAAATCGTGTATGAATGAGGGCACAAGTATTAGGGCATGGTGAGGTGTAACGGAGGTGATATCCTGTGGAGATATTACTGATGCGCAGAATATAAGGAGCTTTGCTCAATAATGAAGTAGGATTTGAGTCTTTTCTTATTATTTCTACTTTTCTTTTTCTTATTATGCGTCGCATGCACGTGAAAAAGAAAAGTAGTGGAACTTTTTGTAATAAATTGTTGAAGTGAAGGGTGTAGTTCCCGGTTCTGAAATGGGGAGTAATATTGTTGTATTTTTTGCCCCTTTATAAGGGATAATGTGGCAAAATACTTTGAGATTGATTGTGAAACTGTAAAAAAGCAATATTTAGAATTAGCTTTATTTGGACTATATATTAGGCGATAAAGATTTGTGAAATCGAAACTGATTTTGTCAAAATAGAAGATTAAGAGGAGTAAGTGAAGAGATACAGTGGGATGAGTGAACCGATATATGGGTCAGGATGGGCAGGAGTGACTGTTCGGATCTGTTTGTTTTCTTTAAGTATATATTTATTGTGTGAAGATAGTATCTGATATTTGTAATAATACAGCTTATACATATTTAGTACCTCTTGGAACCTTAAGATAAGCTGCAATTTTGCTCGGTACCAAGAGGAGTGCAAGATTGTGGGAGGATGTTGGGGGTAAGTGTACTGAGTTTGGAGGTAATGTGTGCTGAGGCAGCAATTATAGAAGTATTGTATAGCTGGTGAGTTGTAATTGGATGTGAGAAAATGGTGATGTATAATGAGGAAACAGGTTTGAGGGTGGGCTTGTGACTGTAGAGAGTTCGACAGGTTGTAGTGATGTCCATGTCTCTCTTCTTACTTGCTTATTAATAGTGCTTCATATACATATTTTAGATGTAGTAATCGAGAAGGTTAGTCAGGAATTCTTCGGCTTGGATCTGGATGGTAATTATAGTTTGGGTTGTTATCGCGGATTGACTTTATGAGTGACTATTGTGTGTAGGAGTTTGTGGGAGTTAAGGGTAGGTATCGATGAGGTTGACTGTATAAGACGAAAGATTTATTGATACAGAAATATTTGAGTAGTATATTTTGAATTGGTTTTGGTGATGAGATAAGGTTGAATAATGAAAGCAGTGTATAATTAGAGTGGTGAGAGGTATATAAGGGGAAAGTGGAGAACACTGCGTCATTAGTAATGATGAATGGAATTGCGAGAATGTGGGATCAGGTTTGTTTAAACCTGGAGTGGCTATTGTACACGCAGGGAGCGCATCGCTGCTAATGGAAGTGGGGGCAGAGGCAAGAATGAAAAGAATACGAAGACAATGAGAGAGTTATATCCAATTTTATGAATTATCGGGTGATGGATATAAAAGTGGAAGAAAATTTATGACTTGATGGCATTACTTGGTAAAAATACAACTACACGAAATGTCATAGTAGACAAGCCATCGGCCCGGCTTTAGCAAACACTAATAGAGAAATATAGAAAGTGGATCTTTAATCTTCTTTTGTAAAGGTGTATGGAGGCTGATTAGTGGTGGAAAATTAGAAGATAGGAAAATAAGCACTTATGAGATAAAACGGTATGAGGATTATGGGAAGATTGTTGGTGTTGTGGTTTGTTTCTCGTGGTTTGAACATGCATAGTGTATTTCACGCTCGAGACTTGCACTACATGGTGGGGGCATTATAGTAAAGCACTGCCAGAGGGAGAAACGAGTCCGCGCAGTAGAGGTGGTCGGTGGAAGGCAGTTGGGGAGTCTAGGCCGAGAGGAAACGCACCGAGGGAAAGATGGAAAGATTGCATGGAGATGATCTGTAAGGGTATAAAAAAATAAAATAAATAAGACATGGACTTGCTCGCGAATAGCTGGACAATTGGATGGGTAATGATGTAATACATGTCTGAAAGGACTAGCGTGGAAATCGGTGTTGCTCTCCGCTGATACAGAGCCGTAGCCTTCCACCTGAGGGTTAAGATAGTGCAGAACGCTAATATATATAATATTTATTATTAATTATTAATAGAATAAGTAGTAGTAATATATTAGTTAAGATTTATATGGGTGATAAATATTACATATAGTAGTATAATATTATACCTCAATAGTAATATATATATATTATTATTTTATATTTAAATTTATATATTATATATTATAATTTATATATATATAATATACAATATATATATATATTAGTATTTTGAGCATTTAAATATACAATCTATATGGTATTATAGTTAATTAAGTGGGTCATATATATATAGAGAATTATGAATCATTTTATAACTTACACCTAAGTTCTATATAAATGACTGAGTTAATATTAATATATCAGTAATAAGGTATGTAGTATTATAAGTTCATATTATAGATTTACAGTATATCTATAATACATTTTAGAATTTTCCAGTTTAAAGGAAGGCTCTAATTCAGGCTAATCAGCCCTGTAAATTAGTATCAAATTTTAGTAAATTTTTATTTTTATAAATAAACACTGTAATTTATTAAAATAATATTAACATATAGTATTTATATAGTTATATAATAATATAAAAAACAATAGTCTCTATAGTATTAAAGTGAAGATTTCAAGGTGCAAGGTGTGAGCATCTTAAAATATATAATATTATATATATAATATAATATAATATAATATATATATAGTATAGAGTATCAGAACCACTGAATATGGGTAGATATTAGAAGAATGGATTGGATTTGACAGGCAAGATTCCAGGACATAAGAGAATTTCTTCGCGCAGGTTCAAGGGCCTACAAGCGGCTCAGAACCGACACGCTTTTCTCTTTTTTTGCTTGAAAATACTCTGTTGACCAGCATCGAAACTTTTATGATCGCCTAGTAACATTATCTTCTAGAATGCTCTGAGGGAAGGGCACATGGTAGAATACGCTAGTCCCATTGAAAGGGTGAAATTCCTTCCTGGAGTGGATGAAAACGAAGGAGACGAGAAGAAAAGGAAAGAATCGCATATTTGCGCTGAGAAAGGGTTTTTCCTAAGAGTGCTCCCAGGATCAAGAGTCACTATTCGAGAAGGCCACTGATCTATAAAATTATGATTTTCATCTTTTGTACTGCGAGATCGACTGACTCAAGGAACGTTGTATGAAATTGATTAATAAGAAAGAAAATACTGCAACTTCTCGAAATTAGTATTTAATTGTGATGAGCGTAAATATATCAGATAAGTTAGTAACTATATAACTATTAATTTATGACTTAATTAAGTACTGTACCAATCTTAACATAGTGGAATATTGGCATTAGGCATAATATGGTATATATATATTAGTCTGTCCACAATCAGTGTCTTTCCTCTAAAGTATCTTTCTCTTATATTTGAAGATCCTTCTCTCTATTTGACTGTTCTTTCTCAATTTTATATACTGTTTTAAAGGTTTCGAACTGGTTGTATATAGCACAGTAGTGTTTGGTCGCGATTTCCGGATTTTTTTTGGCGCTACTCAGGAAACCGCTAGAACCAGGGTCATTCACGAGCCACCGGACCGCACTGTGAAGTATACGTGCACAAGCAACTGCAAGGGTGTGGTCACCTGCACCAAGCCCGTCATTTCTTGCACGTATCCGCTGAGTCCGACACCGGCAACCATCCTCTTTTGGCATGCGCACCGCACCGCACCGGCACCGCACAGCCGAGAGCGGACCACAGCGCACCGCACCGTCAAAATCGAGCCGCACCACGCACCACACCGCAACCGATATATATATATATATATATATATATATATATATATTTGTTACTTATCTAAAAACATTTACTATACCATAAAAATATAAAATAAAGCAACGATGCTGATATTTAGCTAATATATAATATATATATATATATATATATTATATATATATTATTACTGAGAGGGGAATAACGTTCCCTGAGCGATGAGATTATCACCATTGGGATATATGGAAGTGTTTAGAGTACATCCCATAGAACTCCTGCGCTCATATCCCCATTCTTCTTACACTGACTGGAGTTAAGCTCTCCTTATCAACACACCATAAAATACATTACAGAAAACACTTAGCTCTTAAAAATAAAATAAAAATGGTATAAAAATGGCAGCCACGGCGATTAGTCCTCGGAGAAGCCTATAAGGGTGGCTTTCAAATAACCCCTTTTCCTCCCTACCTCATCAGCATAAAGGTTCATTGACGGCCTCGGTGATGGAGGTTGGTGTCCGTCACGGGATTGCCGCCTGTTTGATGTACGGTCCTCCTTTCTTCATAAATTTTCTGCAACCTTCTCGGTTTTACATCAATTTTCAAAATTTTGTTGAACCATCAATGCTCCTCCTCTAAACCTCATCTCTTTTGCTAAATTCGAAACTAGGTTTTTGAGCGTTCTGAATTCAGCTACACTAACTCTGTTGAGTTGCCGCTACTATCTCATCTCTTTCCTCCTACAGGTTTTTTCATCACCGAAAGCAGTTGTGCCAAATGATGTTCAGTGAGGTGTTGATATTCGCTCCGTTTTTCTTTTGATTTGGAAAGTATTCGAATATATCTATCTTAATTCGGTTCAAGCTAACTGGATATAAATCCCACTGTAATAAAAACACATTCTTCATCATATCTTCTTAACTCTCCATTTCTCTGAAATGTATCGGATTCCGTTTCAGGTGATGATTAATACGATTAGACGGCAAATAACACGTGTCAATTGCTTTCTCTTTAAATTTCGCAAGATAAATTGAATATGATGAAACTCGCAATGTAGCGATCTTTAATCTAGTGTCATGTATTAAACCTCGAGCAGCATTCGGGCAAAGCTTCCGCTACCTCGTATGCGTTCTAGATCGCTCTTTGTGAGAAGAATGAAACCCTACATTCCTAGATAACCTTATTAATAATACTCAGTTAACTAATCTGATTTAAAATGCCTTAATATCTGTTTTGAAGTATTTTTCGTTGTACTACTTCTTAGGTGTCCTACAGATGAAGTTCTCATAAATCTGTTTTTTCTGTTCTATTCACTCTTCAGTTGTTGCAGCTCAGGAAAGACGCACACCAAGACCTAACGGGATGTATATAGAACGTCTGTTTGGACTTGAATATAGCAGTCCACGGTGGCTGTGTGAACAGTATACAGGATTAGGGCTTACAGTCGTAACTATCTTTGATTTCATGCCCATGAAATGACTACAGCTTTCGGTGGAAAGTGGTTCTTCTTGGGTGTGCACGGACAAGACGTGAGAAGCTAGATATTTGATCTCTAGCATGAGAAGGCGTTGCATACGCATGATCTTTCCTTTCAACTGAGGCCTAGATAACCTTGGGTTAACTCTGCTTTACATTATTAAGTTCCTAACGTTAGCGGAGAGTGACTTGCGCTTGCCTTATATCGCGCAATACTGTCATCTTGCACGATTGGTCATGAAACTCCCTTCCACATGTATAATAATTTCATCCTGCATAATATCGTGTGCAGAATATATATTCTGTAGTCCATGACCACTAAAAATTCTTTTTTCTCATAGAAAAATGCAGTTTTCTCTTAAACTGGCTCTCCTTCCTTCAAGTCCAATTCTCCTGACATTTTTCATAAAATGTTAATTCTTACACTTTGCGGTCCTTCCCCTTGCCCCTTTTTATTAGTAATTTTCCCGTCGGCCATAACTGCGTTTTTACTTCTACTAAAGCTGAAACTTTTTACTCAGACTTTTGCTTCTAATTCCACTGTAGACGATTCCAATCATAATCTTTATCGATAATCCTTCTTACTAAAGATGAGCAAGCTATGTTGTAATTTATTCAAAAGGTGTTAATTTCTGCTTTTTTCAGAGCCTTAACACTAAAGAAGCGTACGGTTTCTGATGGCTATTCTTCTAAAGTTTCTCAAAACCTTTGGTGCTTTTCAAGCCTTGCACTTTATGCCTTGGTTAAATTATTCCATCTGTCTTTCTACTTTGGGCTTTTCTTCTTACTGGAAAGTGCTCCCTGTAAGAAAAGGGAACCATTCGTAACTCTCGAAACTATCGATAACTTTCCTATAATTCTTTCTTGCCTCTATTATGGGATCCATCATAGCAGGAGATTTGATAAACATCTCAGATTCTTTCTAATCTTTTCCTGCTCGTCAATGCGGTTTTCGTAAGGAAGCGCTCTCACTGGGCGATCTTCTTTCTAGTCTTTCTGTTTCTTTTGGTCTTTTTCTTCAGTAATTTTGGTGAATGCGCACCGTTCCAATCCTTTAAATATAAACAGTGGTGTTACTCATGGTTCTGTTTTTATTCCCAACTCCTTCTACTTTTCTAACAGACCTCTCTCTATTTGCATATCAATATCCCTCCTATGCCGACGATTCTTCACCTACAGTTACTCTCCTCAATTGTAGACATCCTTTTCAAGCAACAGGTAACTCACTTTGTGGTTCTGCAGTTGATCTCTGGTTCTGTATCATTCTTTCTGCAGCTCTTCGCATGAAGCTGGAAGCTGACAAAACCATCATCAATTCTCCATCTTTCACTCCATATTCTTTCAAGCTCTTTTTATCATCCGGTTTTTATTGCTTAACCGCAACCGCGGTTGTTGAAAAATTTATGGACCGCAAAAAATCCGTAACCGAGGATGTCGAATATTTTAGGAACCGCAAAAAACCGCAACCTCGGTTATGCAAAAATTTAGCTTGGCTCCATCCACTAATATATTATATATATAATTATATATATATTATATATATAATAATATATATATAATATATATATATATCTATAATATTATATTATTAATATTAATATACTATATTATATATCTATATATAGCTTATATATATTTCATTAACTAACATATTAAGATATATTATATATTTATATAAGTATATATAATAATATATATTAATTCAGATATTCATAAATGTGTAATGTATAGGATATTTATCTTTATAAGTTATGTATATATTATATAATTAATACGATTAACGTTTACAACAATCTTATTATAATATATTTCATTATTAAATATATTTTATATAATATAGTTTAGTATTTAAGTTATAATTATAGGTATTAGATATTATATATATTTAGTTATTATAATATATATATTTATATTAATAGTAATAATATATATATAATTTTTATATGAAATTTTAATTTATGTAGTAGTGTATAGTATATGTGTTATTAGGTAGTATGCAGTTGTCACATCCATATCACGTGATAGGGTTAAATGGCAATGCTGCTTATTTCCCCTGGAAAGGGTGTTTTGCACGCAAAAATTTCAATCCACTAGCGTAAATTACGCCAATGATGAGCACAGACGCAGGCTTTTTAAAAGTGAGAGAGATTATTCAGCAGGAAAACAGAGATTGGAAGCATTCTACAAAACAGAGTGGCAGGAAATAGGAAGCACGACAGAACTGCCTGGAATTATTACATTCTACCAAAATCGTGCGGAGAACAACAGCCCCCCTTGGTGCTACGAGGGGGCGTAAAAGGTGGTGGTTACGGAGTGGTAAAGTTCCCTTGACACTGCCCACTGCGGTAACTATAGAAAAGAGATAAAGTCCAATCGCGCAAAAAGATAGAGTGGTCAGTGAACTGGAAGAACTGACAGTTTTATAAGCCTTTTGGCCTTTGAATTCGAAACCCCTGTTTCAAGAAAAAGCCGGGTGAACAGAGCCCCCCAAAGCAGGGTTGCGAGTCGGAGTCGAGTCGAGTCGCGGAGTCCGGGGAGTCGTAGTTTTGAAGAGGGTGAGTTCGGAGGTCGGAGTCGGAGTCGGTAATTTTTGAAGAAGGTGAGTCGGAGTCGGAGTCGAGTCGGTAATTTTAAGTGGAGTCGGGTCGGAGTCCAGGAGTCGGTAAACTTTTCAAGATAGATGTGAGTCGGAAAATTTAAACTGACAAAGTTATAAATGGTGACTCTGTGAATGACTTAAATCACTTCATGCATCTTGTAGATTCTTTTCTGCTTCCACATCAAAAATGCAAATTGCAAACTTTTCGAAGATTTTTTTAAGACCAAGCACTATGTTTTCATTTGGATATATATTCTATAATTCAACTTTCACCTAATACCTCTATATTTAAGATACTGAAAGAATAAAAGAACTCCATGGAACGAAGAGAAATTTCTCTCATTGACATGGATATTATACTAGCTGTTGTTCATATGATCCAATCTACAAGGTAAGCTTAACTGAAGAAACAAAAAAAAAAGCCCTATCTGCAACTTTGAAATGTGGCCATTTGCATTAAAGAGTTAGAAGAAGTTCAAGAAGAAAAGGATACATCTAAACATATTTGTAAGTGTGACTACAACTATCTCGTTACTAACCTTATCAAGTCATTCTTCAGAAAGTTCAAAAGATTAGTATGAAAGCTTCTAGATATTGAAGCTTAGTCGAAAGCGTCGATTGGCTCAAGAATAGGTCAAGGTCCTTTCCTCATCTTGTACACAATATTCCATAACTTATTTTTTAAAATTTTCTTTGTGACTGAAAAAAGTTTGAAAAATTTTATGTAACTTTGAAGAGTATCAAGACACATTGGACAAGAAGCTGAAATTGCTGTTTCTTTACTGCTCTACCTCGAACGCAAGTTAGCGTGGAATTGCTTATTGAGCACGACAGCAATAGACCAAAGAGGAAAAATGAAAGAGAGAAACCTGGCGAATGCTATTCTATGTGTGACTATCATTCAATGATAGATGAATTTAATGTAAGTTCCATGTACTAAGTATATGAATAGTTTATATATGATATTATATATATATTATATATATATATATAACTACCTTATATATAATTATATATATATATATATATATAATATATTATATATATATATATATATATTTATATATAATATATAATATATCTATAAATATATATATATGTTATATATATATATAATATATATTATATATATATATATATATATAATATTATATATTATAATATATTATGTATATTTATATAAATATATAATATATATATATATTATTATATTATATATATATTATATATATATACCGTTAGAAAACTATAAATTAATTTAAGTTATCAAAATTTTTGTATTGGTTTCTTAATTATAATTTTTAATAATTATAAATAATGTTATCAAAGCAAATTAGAGTAATATCTTATAATGAAATGAGGAAAACATTTTTGTGGTTGGTGAAGATTTTTTAGTTGAAGTGGCTGTTGTTCCATGTATATATATTATATATAATTATATATACTATATTATATATATATATATATATATATAATAATATATATATATATATATTATATTTATATATATATATTATATAATATTATTATTTCTTTTCTTTCTTTTCTCCTTCCCAGGAAGGAGTTTTTCAATCCTGTCAGCCGCGCAAGCATCATTCTCCAGACGTCCCTCTCTGCACTATTCCTCTTCTCTTCAGCGCTCTCAATATTTCCTCCTTTCCACATGTCCCAACCATCTCAATCCAAAAACACATCCATCCTTCAGTGTCATCTTCACAACACTATATCTTCTCTAATAATTCTTATTCTGTCTCTGCTTACTCCTTTCAATCATAGTTCCTTAATATCTCATCTTCCTTCGCCGCTTGGTTATCTACTTCTCCTCTCTTCTTGTTGTCTGTTCGCTCCGTACAGCAGCTGTGGGAGTCAGTTATGCTGTTTAAAAATCATTTTTTAACTCTTTTCGTTTTTCTATCTTTCAAATCATGGGGTAATCCGTCGTTCATATCAAATCCTCACTTTTCCATATTTCCCTGTACTCACCTTCCCCACTTCCCCCCTTTCGCCTCCTTCCTTTTTTTAATTGCGGTATTTCCGCTTCCCTCCCTCACTTCCAACTATATTCCCATCCCTCTTCATTTCCCTGTCCGGTTACTTGTTAATTATTTCTGTCTTTCTGTGATGTTCAATCTTCAATCCATCCTGCTTCCTCCACCCTCCGCAAACCTCACCCCCTCTCGAATCGCTCCTCTCTCTCTCTCTCTCTCTCTCTCTCTATATATAAGTATATAATATTTTCTTTATTCATTTATAAATATGGTTAAAAAATATTGTATAAAAATATATATTATTTCAGTTATAAAGATATAATATATATTTCTTTCTTTCCTTTCCTCTCCCAGGAAGATTCTTCATCCTGTCAGCCGCGCGAAAGCATCTTTCTCCAGACGTCCCTCTCCTGACTATCTCTTCTCTTCAGCGGCTTCTCATATTTGGTAGCTTGACATCTTCTAAAAGAGTCCTCCACCGACCGCCCATCTCTTTTCGGTCTTTTCCCTTGGTTTTTGCTCCTGTGTCCAGTCCCATCTTCCTTTTTCGGCCATTCTCTTCTGTCCATCTCTCCAGATGTTCCCCACTATCGTTCAAATCTCCACTCCAATTTCATGTCATTCTTTCACACCTATATCATTTTCTAATACCTTTTCAATTTTTAATTCAGTTGTCCTAATCTTTCCAATCATAGTTCTTATATACCCTCATCTCGCCGCTTGTATTCTACTCTTCTCTCTTCTCGTTGTTGTCCATGTTCCGCACCGTACAGCAGTATGGGAGTCAGGTATGCTGTTAAAAATCATTTTTTTAACCATCTATTCCGATGTTTCTATCTTTTATCATGGGGTATTATCGCTTCATAATATCCATACTTTCCATATCTTCCGCATAAATCTTCTTTCTCCACTCCTCCGGCCTTCTGTTTAAAAACACCCTCCGGATATTGCAGGTATTTTACCGCCTTCACCTCTAATCTCTTCACCATCATTTCTCATCCCCTCCTCATTTCCTCCCGTTACTGTTAATATCTCTGCCCTTCTGTAAGTTCATCTTCATCCCTGCTGCCTCCAACTCCTCGCGCAACAACTCCAACCACTCTCGAATCGCCTTCCTCCTCCTCGCTCCAACAGGCAGATCGTTCCGCATAATGTGCCATTAATGTCCTTCAATTTTCCAGTCATAGGGAACAATGATGCAAGTTATAAATTTTTACCACGGACAGTTTTTTCTAGGGAACAATAGAATGTTAGGAAGACGTGTACCTTGGTATTTCATTATGTAATGGTTAAAATTTTTTTGAATGGTTTTCCCGCAGGAGTTTTTTTTGAGGTGTGACTCATCTTGCACATTAAAGAAAGGATTGAAATTAGGTATATGGATTGGTTTGTGCATCATTAGTATAATCCTGACGTAGCCAAAGTTGGCGGGTTTTAGTTAGTTTATTAAGTAAAATCGCATGTTGTAGCTACAGTATCAACATAACTTTATTAAGCTTGTGTTGTGGTAGCATGAACCATAGCTAAAGGAATTTTACTTTTGGTATAGTTGCGTATAATATTATTTACTTTTGTTTAAGGAATTTACGCTGCTCCTTTTCCCGTTTCCGAAGAATATTGGTCCTCTGTTAAATTTGGACAATCCGATAAATAATTTAGTTGATTGGGACAGTCTCGATAGGTCATTTTGCCCCGAACTGGCTCCTTTGCCTTATCTCTACCTGAGGTAATACTACGAACTTTGATATAAATATTAACTTTCTATTTGGACAATGATATAATGGTGTAAAAGCAATGAAAATGTTTTAGAGGTTTTTTAAGCTGTCGAAAATATCCACGGCGTTAGATGTTCATCATGGTCACATTCCCATGTGACAGTACATACACTCATTAAAACTTTTATGGGACATGAAGAATACTATATGCTATTTTAGATTGCCAAGGCCGATCTATTTTAAAAGAAATAAAAGGATAAGATTTTCACTGACAAACAAACGGACAAAGCTCTCACAAATGGGCGACACAAGGTTAGGGTGAAAATTTCGATGATTGTTACGACCTAATGAAATTTTAAAGCATTTGTTGAAGCCTTAAGAGGAGCTTCAATGGATAAAGATATTAACCCTTTTATAAAAAAAATGTAGATCTTCAAGTCTTTAAGCATAAAGCAAATTTGCTTATAA
>JABUQX010073146.1:22500-23636 GCA_015478945.1 Trachelipus rathkii
TAGCAAAGAGGAGGTAATGTGAGTGAGAAAGTTGAAGGATGGTAAATCTTTAGGTATAGATTGAATTACTGGTGAAAGATCAAACGGAGGCGAGATAATGATTGATTGAATTTGGAAGTTGTTGTAACAAAGCGTTTATGGGGTATAGTTCCGAGGGATTGGAGAAGACAGCAATAGTTGTATAAAGGGTAAGGAAGATAAAGGCGAATGTAGGAATTATAGGGGAAATTAAGTTTATTTGGATGTTGTAGGGAAGATTTCTGGTTTTTAGTCGAAAGAGGTGCTCGAAGTTGATGAAGGACTGATGGGAGAACAAGGTGTGGCGTTTAGAAGTGGGTGAAGGGCGTGTGATCAAATCTTTACATTGAAACAAATGACTGAGAAATGAGGGAGAAGAAAATAATTGTATTTAGGTTTATGGATTTTGCAACAGGCGTATGAGATAGGATTAATAGGGAAGCCTATGGGCAGCTGTTAGTAATGTATGGTGTTGGTGGTAAGGCTTCTTGAATGGAATCAAAAGTACATGTATGACGATAGTGAACGTGTGTAGAAATAAATTGGTGTCAAAAGTGGATTGGTTAATTAATAATAGGGAGTGAGGCAGGATGTGTTTATGTTCCTTGGTTATTCAATTTGTATAGGATGGGGTTATGAAGAATTAGAGATGGGGGTGGCAGAAATTGTGGTTAGAATGAGGTAGAATGCTTGGAATGATTTGGTTTTTTGTGACTGAAGAGAGTTAAGAGGATTGGTAGAGAGTTTGGCAGGGTGTGTAAAAAGAGGGTTTAAAAGTTAAACGTAGATAGAGTAAGGTTATGGTTGGTAGAGTGAGGACAGTCTCGGTGTGAAGTTAATGGTGGATGGTGAGCAGCTGGAACAAGTGTCCTGAGTTTAAATATTATAGATATATGTTGGATGAAAGGAAGCTGATGCAGAGTTGTAGTAGGAAAGTTTGTGAATGGCAGGATGGTGCCTGGTGCAATTCAATCGTTGGTGGACGTAAAAGGACTTAAGTCTTGAGTGGGAGGCTAGGGTCTTACATGAGGAATATATTTGCTACTGTGTTAAGTATAGTTGAGACTGGTTTGGAATAGAGGTAATAGATCTAAGTTCAACGTGTTCAGATGACAATC
>JABUQX010073147.1:0-16713 GCA_015478945.1 Trachelipus rathkii
TATTACCTTAGTGAAAAGTTAGACTAAATTGATATATATCGGTGCAGGTGTAACAATGGATAGTTAGGAATATTCGAATCTTTGCAGATATGATTACTCATATAATAGAACTTCATTTATAATTCTCAAATATTATGAAGGGTGACATAGAATTTGAACTAGAGTATCTTGAACCACAAGAGAGGATAGGTAGTAATATACATGTCCGGTACAGTAGATTATAGTATAGTTTTATAGAGTTGGATAGTAGGGATAAGAACTTAAGGTGACAGTACAAAGATATACTTTAATAAATAAATCTCTGAAGGAGGAGGTTATGGTAGTGTCATAGTCTTAACTATAAAAATATGGATTTATTTCATCTACAGATTAGATAGATGGTGGGGGACTACCTGGTAAGAGGTAATAGGTCAGGAGTGTAAGAGTATATGGCTACTACTCACTGAGAGTAGTATGGAGGTGGAGTATACAGGTACAGGTGGATGGACTCATTATCTAAGATGCTTCTAGCTAGTTATGTATACTATATGGCAATGCTATCTATAGATATAGCTGGTAATAGTAGTAGAGAGATTCCTGTAAGGATTAAGAGGAATGAATTGGAGAATAGATACTTCTGTCCCCCTTTTTGAGTATCACTCAGTGGTACTTATCAGACCTTTGTACCTCATGAGGTCTGAGTCATGCTCTGTATTAGTTGTAACTTATTATATATATTACTATTATAAAATATATATCTATAATTTATTATATATACAATTACTATTATTAATATATATATATATTAATAAGTATATTACTATAATATCTATAATATATATTATATATATATAATTATTATTATACTATTAGTATTATATATATATTACTATATATATATATATATATATAATTATACTCATATATATTATATATATATAACCTTTCACTATATATATATATATAATATTATATATATTCATTTATTATTACTATTAATATTCATACTTATATTAATATATAATATATTATATATATATTAATATTACTCATATATTATATACCATTATATAATATAATATATATATTACTAATATGTATCAATATTTATATATATTAATAAATTATTATACTATATTATATATATATAATATATATTATTACTATTTATATATATATATATATATATATATATATATATTCATATATATATATATAATATATGATACTATACCTTAATCATATATATATATATCTTTATTCATATAAATATATTACTCCATATATAATATTAAGTAATTAAATATGATATGTTATGATATATACTATAGTATATATATATATATATATATATATATATTTCTTCAAAGATGAAAACTGGTATTCGTAGCCTATCTCTAATTTATGTAATAAAAGCTGTGAATTCGTCTCAACTACCCTTCTAAGCAGTTGAATTAAAAACAAATATTAAATCACTAGACCTTTAATTAATGAAGCTAGCCTCACTTCAGTATTTACTCTGAGTCAGCCATCTCTCTGAACCTCAATACTCATAACAGTGGTTTCTTATCCATAGTATTGTGTACAGTAGTATATTTTTTCAACCTCCTCTCACCATTCTCTTCCCGGAAGGCTTCGAGACTCTGCGATATTAGTTCTTGTGCCACGATAAGAAACTTATCTGAGTACTTTATATGCACTAACTTTAGTCTCTCCTTTTCGCTTTCTTTGTATATCCATATAGAATTATCACATGTCAAAGCTGAGCTATCAATTACTTCGAACTTAATCTTGCACTTCTGCTCACTATTCTCCAATAACTACTCGGCAATGACTCTCCTCTGTTACGACAAGCATCGTTTCGCTGTAAGAGAGAGCAACTGTATGGCACAACCGTTTTATAAAGGATCTCACTCACCTCCAGAACTAAGCAGTATTTTGCCAGACCCAGCACTACGCGATGAGCCATCGGCACGTGGTGAGTGCGACACAGTTTCTGAAAGTATGTGCCGACTAGAGGCGTCTACTCTCTCGATATATCATTGAGGTTAAATACCGTAGCAGGAAGCCCTGTGCATTTGAGCGCACTACTCGTGATCTACGACATCTGACAACGACGAAGCATTCACAGAGAGGTCAGTAGTCCGCTCCTGTTGTTAAAGGAGGTTCCTCTTCGCACTATATATTCGGTTGACCAGAATAATAAACGTGCGCTGGTCTGTCTATCAGAAGCAATGAGCATTATATGTCTTACAAACAAATCTTTTGATCACTAATACATTCGTCGCTGAGAGATGCTTGGTGTTTCAAAGACTATTTTTAAATATTTTATGTTATACATTTTATAATATATTATACAGATACAACTAATCATAATCTTAATCACTTCATACAAATACCTATCATAGTGACATAGTTATACGTGAAGTGAATTGTATTACTTCTATCTTGCCTAGTTAGCTTGAGTACGACATTCTAGCGCTACGATTCTCCTAAAAGAGTGATCTGTCACGACGTAATACTGCAGGTCGTTTGCACTCCATATATTTAAAAGGACATGTTACTCTGACTTGAGGTATTGTAGAGTTTATGTTTTCAATATATACGTACAAGCGTCTTTCCAGAGTAGTCGATTTGCACATTCTAGTATCCTGCGGAGATGTCATCAACTCTCTGTATCGCTTACACTTGATAAGAGCGTACTAGTACTCACTGATATATTAATTGATAATGAGTTAGTCTACTATTATTACTTGCTCTTATGGTGGCGGATGCTGGATTGCGAGCAAAAGTATCTAATATATGGTCGAGCTTGAGTGTCAGACTTAGGTAGCATCGATTTGCTTAGGTAACGGTATACTAGTGGCATGTTATATCGAAAAAAGTAGCTACGGTAGCCCGTACTTATGACTATTAGTTTATATATTTTATATATATTGCTTGCTTTTTTTCAGATGTTTGTTAGTAATTTATTCCTAGTAACTTTGCAATTGCTATAATGCAAAAATTAAGTAATAAGCAGTAAATAGAGTTTAATTAGATAGCAACATAGACTACGATTAAAGTCGGATAGACAGAAAACCCCAACCGGGCGATACACTCCCTCCAATGCTCTCAAGAACTCTGAATCTGGATGACCCAGCTCCACATATGTTAAGAAAGAATTTTAAGCAAGTATTCGGCCTGTAGAGTGCTTCCACATGAGTCCAATACGGACTAAGAGCTCACATGAGTAGAGGATATTCTTCTCTGTTGCTAATCGTAGGGAGTTGTCATCTCCGCGGTGGATGCCAGATCCGCACACCACATATCTCACTACGAAAATCTGCTCCTCATTGTCACATCATTACGAATTGTCACACATACTCTATGCCACTCTACCAGATTTCACTACATACCCTTTCTCATCTCTATAGAACATCTTCCTTTACTAGTTACTCACAATCCTCTCTTTTTCACCTTTACGAGTTACTCTTTCCATGCATGACAGAATCTCTCACAGCTCAGCATGATATATTACTTAATATATATCATTACGCTTACCAACACTATCATCTCACTCAATATTATACCAAACTATCTTAGAATAACACTTATATATATTACTCGTATATTTATATCATCCACATTAATATATTAACCTTATATATTATATTATATATTATTATAATATATATATATATTCATAGTATATATATATCTTAATATCAAATATCATATATAATAATCACTATATTATATATATAATATTTATTATATTATCTATATATATTATATATATATATTAATATATATATAATATATATTATATATATATACAACTATATATATATAATTATATATCTTATAATATAATATATATTATTATACATATGCACTAATTTAATAAAAATATTTATAATTATATACATATATAATAATTATGTATGCAGTAAATACTATTATAATTTATAATATTAATAAAATAAATAATATCTATCAATATCAATATCAATATTATTGGATTTATAATATTTATAAATTAAACAAAACATCCATTAAATTTATATATTAAATATAAAATATATAAAAAACAATTGATCATTATAAATGTAAAAATGAAAGAATATTATTAAAAAAATATATATTGGAACTGTCCTTGAAGTATTGAGGGCCAATTAATTTATAGTTGAGGGTATATTATTAAAAATATATTAGAAAATTCATGTATTGGTATTTTACGAGTACTCAAACCATATAAATAAACATAAAATGGCAAGAACTCTGACTGAATCTTGCTCAATCTATTCAGACTTGGATGAAAGACAGTATTCTTGTCAAGATATAATCCCTAATCTATCTATTTACCTGAGTCGCTTAATCGTGAGGCTAATTCTATTACATATTCTAGTCTCATCTGATTCTTATTCTATCGAGAGGGACAAGTCAAATCATTTAATTCTATACTATCTACTTATACTTATCTATCAATAAATGAGATATCTTCTCTTAGCTATTCTCACGTCTATACTTATGCTTGATATAATATCAGTAATATCATACATTCTAATACTATAGCTATATCATACTATCTACTAGTTCCTGATCGTACGTATAATCTAGCTCATAGTCTAGAGTGAACTCACTACTATTAACTCATACTGTTTTATGCACTTGACCCCTATCTTCTTCTTTTTAGAAAAGCCTGGCTCATTTATATATATATTTAAAAAATGAAGTTAGTTTTATAGAGAAAATGATCTTCTAGAATATAAATTAAGCTCATTATATATTTTGAGTATTCTGAATATTTTTACTCCAAAAAAACATGAGGGAAACACATTTAAAAAAGGAGTAGAAGAAGAAGATAGAAGATAAAAACAACAGAAAAAAAACAATATTAAAACCAGGTACAATATGAATGAAAGAAATAAAAAATCCAAAGAAGAAATGATATTAAATATTTCACAAAGGCGTGAACGTACTGTGCTTGAAAACCCATTATTCTTGAACTTCAGACTATAAATGGGAGGTGTCTTTCAGAATTCAGAAGAAGCTTTACAAATAATAGAGAGAGGGAGTGAGAGAGGGAGGGGAGAGAAAGAGAGAGAAAAAGAGAGGTAGAGGGAAAAGCAGTTTTGTTTAGGAACAATTTTTGTAAACAATCGCCTTATTCTTTGCTTTCATATTAGATTTAGTCTTTATAAATGTTGTATATCTTATTTTGGTGTCATTCGCTAAAACTGTACTTATCTTAATTATTATTGAATTATACGTTATAATAATAGTGCTTATTAATTAAATGAGTATAATTAATAATCATAAGTGATTTATCAAAATTATCAATCTATTCATCTATCTATCTATCTCTATCTTATATCTATCTATGCTCATATAACTTATCTTCTATTTCTAAACTATTATCTCACTCTCTTCTATTCTATCTTATAATTATTATTATTATTATTATCTCATTCATCATTATTATTATTATTCATTCATTATCTTATCATTAATCTCATCTCTACACTCATTCTCTCATTCATTACTCTCATCTCTATTGAGAAAAGATAATAGGTTTCACCTATTTTAATGGCACATACCTCAGTTTAGATTAACAAATTTAATAAAAATTACAAACCGCTTCATTAAAATACATTTATATCATCTAATTCACTATACTTACTCTGAGTAGTTAAATATTATTAATTCATATATATTATCCTATATAGTTTCGAGTATAATTTGCCTATATAATCATACTCATTATTAAACTCTATTAATTTATACCATATTAATATAATACCTATAATAATTGCAAATGATAACTGCATGTAAGGTATATCATTAATCCTTATTGAGATAGCCAATATTATGAATTTCAACTCTTATTTACTATTATTATCTATCTTATCAATCATTTATATCTAATATCTAATATCTAATATATCTATCTAATTCTAAATCTATTCTATCTACAACACGGTATTCCATGATAATTCTATCTATCTTCATTCAATCTCTCTGCGACACTCCAATCCATACAAATGGCCCTCAATAATTTCGTCCATAACTTCACACTTTCATTCATCTTATCTTCTACTTATATCTACTGTATTCATTATTAATTATTATTATTATTCTCTCATCTATTCTCATTAAATTATTATTAATTTAACTTCTCTCTTCCTCTCTCTCTCTCTCTCTCTCTCTCTCTCTCTCTATTCACAACATTTGTTTAAACATATTATTTAATTAATTATTAATTATAATAATTAATAATTAACAAATTTTAAATATATATAACTATGTTATTCATTAATTACTGTATCCTGAGAATCGTATAAAGTCAGTATATATATCTTCAATAGTTCGTCCATGCTAGTACATGTATTGCCAAGTAAACTATTATCTGCCTCTAATCTTATTAACCTACGTGTGTATAACCTTATATTATCATTCAGCTTTAAGCAATAATGTTGATACTAAAAATACTTTCAAAAACATAGTTATTTGACCGATACGTGTTCCCAATTATAAAGTCGAAGTACAAACTTTAATAGTAAGAAGTTCAAAATTGATTATTTTGTTAAGATGAAAGTTTTGTTCTGATTCGTTCAAATAGTAATTGTGTTCAATAGGTTGTTATGATGTTGACTTTCTAATTCTAGAGAGAGATGTATTCTGGTTGGCTAGTGCAGGAGTTAGTAAAAATAATAGAATGAAATGAAGAATAAATGAGTATAAAATGAATTATGCTTACAAGGAGGTAGAATAAAATTGATAATAATATTAAATTTTAGATAGATATATAGATGAATAAAAGTATTTATGCGTATAAGGAATGTAATTGGATATTTTGTTGTTTACGAGAAATAATTAAGTAATTATATATATATATAATATAGTAATATATAATGAATATGATTATATATATATATATTATCTATATATATATATATATAAATATATATATATTATATATTATAATATAATATAATATATATATATATAGTATATATGTGATATATTATGTAATATATATGATATATATATATAGAAGAAGATATATATATAGAGAGAGGTAGAGAATATGAATTAGTAGAAAGTAATTATAGAGAGTATAAGTAATATGATATAATATAATAGATAGTATAATAGTAATATATATAATATATAATATATATATATATAGTATATATAATTAATGAAGTAATACTACAACTATAAAATATAATGTATATATTATATTATCACTTAGTTAAATGTTTTGTATAAATGTATAATATTTAAAAATTGTATATTTTAGCTTCATGTATAATTTCAAACTTATTTTAAAAAATTGTTTTGAAAAACGTACAAAGCGATTCATACAGCCCTTTTCTTTAGTCTTGTGTATGTGTGTGTGTAGTGGTGTGTGTGTGGTGGGTGGTGTGTGTAGAGTGTGTGTGTGTGTAGTGTGGGTGGAGGTAAGTGTGAGTGTAGAGTAAGCTAGGAGGATGTAGGTAGAGAGAGAGAGTAGTGGTTGTGTTTGTGTGTTGTTGTGAGTTGTTGGTCTGTCAAATTGTGTGTGGCTGCTCATTTTTATTGTCGTTTTTTTACAATGTTATTTTATAAAAATTCAGTATACTTTTGCTGTTTCGATTTTAATCTTCGGTGTGTCGAAATCTATGTTCTATTAAATCTCTTAAATTGTATAAAGTTCTTCCTAAGAATGAAAATAAAAATTTTTCAATAACTGAAAGACTTACTGAGCGTATTAAAATGGACCAATTTATAGCCATAAAAACAAATAATAAACTCCACACTATACTACTATAAAACATAATGAATAAATAATATATAATAACATATAATACATTATAATAATAATAATAATAATAATAATAATAAAATATATAATAATAATAAATTTAAAAAAAATCTATTTACATAGTTTTTGAGAAAAAAAATTAAGAAATGAAAATTCTTGCAGCAACAAGTGTAGAAATATTATAATACTTACATAAACCCTCCCTTTTGTAGGCTAGAAAAAAAATTTTAAAAAAATATTACTGTATTTTTTAATTTAGGTAGAAACTATGTTCTATGGGGTTTTAAAAATAGGGAAAGATATAATAAATAATATAATAAATATAAATATAAATAAATTAAATAATATAATAAATAATATAATAATAATAATAAAATAAATAATAATATATAAATATAATAAAATAATAAAATTAATAATAATAATATAATAAATAAATATATAAATAAATATATAAATAATAATTAATAAAAAATAAATATAAAATAATGTAAATAAAATAATAATAAAGTAAATGTGGATAATAATAATAATAATAATGAATAACTAAATAAATAATAATACATTAATCATAAAAACACAAATATATAATATCAATAATATAATATAATAAATACCACATAAATCAATAATACCACTTTGAATTTTATGAAATTCGCAAATACAAAAAATAGATTAATAATATAAATCGTTATTTACTTATTTTTTCTTACGTGGTTTAAATTTATTGTTTTTTAAGCCATATTTCGTTGTTTAAACTTGAGTAAAAGTATTAAAAATGTATAGTTCATTACAAATTATTTTAAAAGAAATTGAACTATAAATTAATAATAAGAATTAAAATAAAATATTAGATTAACATTTATCGTTTTGCTATATTACAAATAAAAAAGATATTTTTGCTTCAATATTTTTTCATAATGAGATAAAAACAATGTATAAATTTTATTAATGAATTTGGGAGTGCCTATATCGTGAGAGAGATTATACATTATGGACTCTTCAAAGTTCCGACGAAATTTTCTAATTATAACCTTAGTTGAGAATTAATATATATAAATAGAATGAATATTATTATAGTCCCAAATATTATTTTTAAAAATCACTCATTTTTTTAAAATTAAACTATAAAAATATAATTATCAAATATAATTCTTAGAACTATTATTCTACAAACTATTATATAATTAATTATATATTATTTATTTTATATTATTATTTATTTATATAGTTCACTTACTATAATATATATATATAATATATATGTATTATAATATATATTATATATATATTATAAAAATATAATAATATAATATATAAGTGTGATTAATTTGTCGAATCGTACACTAAATAACTGCTCCATTCTCAACATTTATTGTACTTGGCAATTTTCAAAATACACAAACTTAACCATATAATACTTATATCAATAACGTTTAATATTAAAACACTGTCTTTTTAATCTAAAATCATATTGCTCGAGTAAATCAGTATGAAATCAAAATAAAAATCCGTTCACAAGAGAAGAAAGAGAATTAATTTCTTCTAAGAATAACTGAGTGTAAATACACTTAACTAATCCACGGGAAATGGTTTTTCTGTTCCTTTCTTTCAATGAACATTACCAATTATACCAAAACCTGTAATATAAAACTGTCTATTAGATTCTAGAGCGCGCTTTCATTATACTACTTACATTGGTTTCCGGAGAGGCCAATAATGATCAGGCCTATTGTTATTGGGAACTTCCTTTAGAGTATCCCTCTTTTGAGATGAGATTGCTGCTACTATTGCTCATTCGGTAGAGCAACAGAGTTGCATGAAAGGTCCCGGGCTCGATTCTTAGTTCGGATTCTAGGGAGAGAGCACTAAATTTTTCCGCACGTGCAGAAAAGAGGCAATAATGAGCAAACATAAAAACATGAGGACATTAAATACATAACTTTCATATAACGAGTTATTATCTACGAGAGAGAAAATAGATCCCGAATGAAGTTAGCATGAATATATTTAATGTAATAATAATAATAAACTTGTTCTTATAATATCTATTCAATAATAATTCAATAAATTCATATCACAATTACGTTAATAATCTAAGAAAAAGCCGCAAAGTGACATGCCTGTTAAAGTTATTATTAGACGCACTGCGGACTCACTTTTTAGTAATAATTCGGTTTTCCCGAGACCCAATTTTAGACACATGTAATTTCTTATTACATGTAACTTTAAGTCAGCAAAACCTAAAAGTTAGACTGCTAAGACAGAAGAATTGTTTAAAACAGCACTCGTTTTACTCGATTCCTAGCATCGAGAGGTCCGGTAGTTGTTACTTTATGGTATTCGAGAACTTGCTCTGCAACTATGTGGCGTCAAAAGCAAATCAGAAATTGGCTTAGTGTGCTAAGAGCGCGTTCTATATTTTTGCCTCTCTTATCCGAATGAAAACATATTGAGTTTACTCTACTTTAGCAAGGATTATGGGATGAGAAAAACGGGTGCTTGCTTTAAAAACTAGGCTTGAAGCGTTCTTTTTTGGGGACGTGGATGGTCTAGTGGTTAGAGCATCCGGTTATTATTAGCACTGCAACGCGGTGTCCAATGTTCGAATCCCGCTGATGGAGAGTAAATCTCCCTGTGACTCATATTATATATATATATATTAAATATATATAATATATATATATATATATATTATATATTATATATATATATATATATATATATATATATATATATATATATATATATATATATATATATATATATTCAATGAACAGCGGCAAAACGATTGCGTATATAAACAGATGATTAAAAATGTTTATCATTAATCACGTCCTCTGGAAATTTCATAGTGATAGGGCAAATAATAAAAAAAGAGATATCGGTATTTTTGTTTAGTTTTCATGTGAACAGCGGTAAAAATGGACGTGATTGGAGAAATCAAATAGGATATTTTTAGATTCTGCACAACAAAATATATTAGAAGCAAATCTCGTATTTATTTCAGCAAAACTTATGTTGGACTGCTTAATCATAAAAAAATTAATAAATTAAATTGTATAATTGATTAAGTAAATATATGTTGCAATTGAGAAATTATTTAAAAAATACCTAAAATACCTTGATATAAACTTATATATTATAGTATTTTACTGACCTAAACTTCACTATAGGTAAGAAGGTCTTTAACAATAGAGTAACAAATATCGTCACTCTAATTACGTTATTTACCTGTAAACCTGCATTCATCAAACATTACATCATATCAGAAACTGAAGTTGTTTAAAGTTGAATAATCTTTCTTTGGAAACAGACCTTCTCTCCTGACCACAAAGAAATCAGTGAACCATCATGCATAAAATGTGGTTACATTTCTGGTTGTCATGAATGATTTATGTTACCTTCTTGGTGCACTTTGTCCTATTTATTTATTTTAGCAAAGAGTTGTAGAGTTTCCTTTCCAGACATTGGTTTCACCGCTTAATCACCAGGCTCATAGGAATAAACATTCCATAATTATTAACTGTCATGTCCTTTTGTCACCTGGGACAAAATTTAGAAACAATTCTAGGTTGTATAGAAGAATGCAAACGCCGTACCCAAACTTTTTCTTGCGGTTACGATAAATAAATAACAATTAACTTTACAGCAATTACATTTAAAAAATGGCAAGACATTTTTCTACTATTTTCAAATGCTACTGACTATGAATCTCATCTCAAATTAACAAAGTATTTATCCCCATTTTCAAGCTTTTCCAAAACATAATCATTCCAGAGAGTTCAAACATTCATAACCTACACACCAAAAACATCCAATAATGTCTCACATATACTGGTTTTATAACTCACATATTTATGGATTTTTCTGTTGTGAGAGTCCTAAGACTTATCTATAACACCGTCCAATTGAGAGACCACTGCCTTAATATTGGCTATTCGAATAATGTAATATGTAAATATAAGACCTAAGATGCCCCGCTGTTCATTTTGCAAAGGACTTCGTCATATAATTTATTTGAAGGCCATTCCTGAAAGAGTTTGAAAAAGTGGGCAAAATGCCAGGAAATTTGGAGAAGGGAAAAGGGAAAAGGGAAAAATCGTTGCATTTATACTTTTTCTTCATTTCAGTAATAATAATAATAATAATAATAATAATAATAATAATAATAATAATAATAATAATAATAATAATAATAGTAGCTAATAATAATAATAATAATAATAATAATAATAATAATAATAATAATAATAATAATAATAATAATAATAATAATAATAATAATAATAATAATAATAATACACTTTTTCTTTGCTCACGGCGCTCAATGACAGAATGAAAACCATTGCTCGCATATTAGCATCACTTTCTATCGATCTCACTTCACTGTTTTAATTATTTTTCGGAACTTTTGTATTATTATTAATTAATTATTATTATTAGTTATTATTATTATTATTAATATTATTATCATATATTTTACGCATTTTTATCAAAGTAACGAGCAGTATCCTTGATCTATATATGAATAAAATTATTATTATTATTTTATTATTATTATTATTATTATTATTATTATTATTATTATTATTATTATTATTATTATTATTATTATTATTATTATTATAGATTTTGGAGGTCTTATTAATTAGAATATATGAAATGACATCAACGTGTGCTGATAGATGTCATTTGTTTTCTTATAGATTTCTTTGGGCCCATTTGTATGACCAAAAAAAGTGCCCACATATTCATATTATATATTTTTTTTTTTTGAATGAAAATATCTCAAATTAATATGTTTAAATATTATATATATTGTGTTATTAACATACCTATAACTATACATTGGAGTATATATATAATTTTAGTTTATTATTATTGGTTTATACTCATATAGTAGTATTTGTTACTATATACATATATAAATATATAATATATATATTATATATATATAAATCACAATAAACTAATAATTATTATATATATATTTTTTAGAGTATTATGTATATATATGTATATAGTAGTATATAATAAAAGGTGAGCCCATATAGTTATATCTTTTTTCTGATATTTCTTCCGTTGAGTGCCCTTTTATTATGGAATATTATTACCGCGAGCATTTTTTGTTGATAACCATCTTAGTTGTATATATTATATCTATTATATGATAGATGATGTGAGTGAGCGAGAGATATGGGATTAACCACTAAAGGGTCACCATAGGGGACGATAATTAATTGTAAAGGTCTTTTCAATAATCTAAGAATGGTAAATTTGTTTGTGGAGGTTTGTTAATTCAAGGGAAACAAATATTATAAACCCACTGTGTATTTTTTTCTTCATTTTTATTAATCTGAAGGTTATGCTCATTTTTTTTTTCTATATTATGATTTACTAATTATTCATAGAGTAAAAATAAAAATGATAAACAACAACTTTGGACAAAGAAAAAAATAAAATATACAAATATATACCACAAATAAGCTAAAAAACGCGTAGAATAAAAAATAAATCACAATTAAAAAATAAAAAAAAATACAGATTAAAATAATCTAGACAAAAAAAAAATTTCTTACATAGTCTACAGCGGTAATAGACTTTATAACATTCCTCAGATTGGGTGACGCAAATGTAGTAATACGAGATTAAGTACTTACAATATTTGTGAATGGGAGTGTATATGAAAAATTTTGTACAAAAATTGCTCTATGATGAACCTAACAATAATATTTTAATGGGGGTCAGTACATCTACTGGTTGCCAAATTCCCAAGCGCATTTAGATAGGTACTGGAGTGTGTGTGAAGTAGGTGTAGTGATGATGAATGTGTGAGCATGCTAGTGTGGTGTGTGTGTGTGTGTGTGTGTGTGTGTGGCTGAAATAGTAAATGTTAATGATGTGATGATTTGTAACGTTTGTGTGCCATTATATCGTATTCAGTTGAGATGATATAGTGAAATAGAGGTTATGAGGTAATAGTATAGGTATAGTTATATATAAGACCTATACAAATGTAGAAATATAGTATATATATATATATTATATATATATATAGGTGAGTTATGAATAGTAGTAATTATTTATTTTTGAAAATATATAAGAAATTATATATATATATACATATATATATATTTATGGGATGGAAATATGTTCTGTCAAATTCGAGCGAGAGTGATAGTTCACTAAATTCGATATTCGGTTTTTATAAATCTATTTTTTTATTTTCGATTTTTAAGTTTATTGTTACTCTATGAAATTTATTAAAAAATATGACATCTTACAATTTAAAAAAGAAAAATAGATAGATTTAATAAATTGAAATAAAAATTTATCTTTTTCTTAAATTTTTTTTTTGAATAAATTTATCATATAAAAATATAATATATTATAATAAGCTTCGACAGCTTGTAAATAGAGAGGAATCAGAATATCCCAAGTACAAATAAATGTCCTATCGGATTTAAAGAATGGGAAAGCACATATGTAAATTTGCATATATAATGTTACTCTCTGACAAAATTTTCTTATAATAAAGTAAAAGCTAAGAAAATGTTTTTATTAGGGTTGGGGGAATATGTACATAAAAATAAATATAAAAATACATATAAAAAAAAAAATAAAAAAAAAAAAAAAAAAAAAGAAAAAAAAAAAAATTTAATTTGATCAGACAACATTAAAATAAATATATAGAACAAGATAATAATAAAAAGATGACAGACCTGAAAGAAATATGCGCTTAATTTGAAAAGCTTATTCTAGTAAAGGCACAAGATTTTTTAATTTCTCAGAATGAGCAATACTCGTACTAGATTAAAAAGTCATAACATATAATTCAGTTTCTTCATTATACTTGACGCGTCTAACAACATTACTCACATTTCTTTATAGTTAATAAAGTCTGTTAAGTACTCACCATATCGACCATGAAGACAAAAAAACACAACAAGCAACGAATAGTCAAAGCCCTTAAATTATAACTGGCCAGCGACTGGAATCATTTATAAAACTTTCCAAACACGGATATACAAATACGAAAAAAATAAAAGTAAATAAACCTGATTCTCGCACTTTTAATAGTCTTTAACACTGAACTAAAATATGTTTCAAATGTCCAATAACAAAACTACACAAACCACACCATTATTAAACCACTAGCACCCTCAGATTAAGAATGATAAAGCATAGTTTTATGAACGTGAACAGGAAATAGTATTAAACACGTTATATGAATATATATATATAATATAATATTATATAACATTATACCTATATATA
The DNA here is from genome assembly GCA_015478945.1 of Trachelipus rathkii. Lineage (NCBI taxonomy): Eukaryota > Metazoa > Arthropoda > Malacostraca > Isopoda > Trachelipodidae > Trachelipus > Trachelipus rathkii. Next base: position 15,053 of record JABUQX010073147.1, read on the forward strand.
TAGTATATAATAGTATATGATATATATATATATATATATATATAATAGGATGTATTGATAATATCATATAATAATGAAAAGTAAACCAAAAAAAAAATTAACACCCATTCAATAATGAAAAAGTATTATAAGTATATATAAATGTAGAGATTAATATCTATTAGTAGTAGTGATAATTAATATATATAAAAATGTTAGCATATATATAATAATATAGGAATAATATTAATTATTATCTATATATATTAATATATCTGATATAGTCTCTCTAACTTAGGTATGCATATAAATTATTATATAAACAAAATACGGGGAGCCTTGATTATAGACTTATATCTATTGAAAACGAAAAAAAAACGAATTCTAAATTACTTCTAATTATTGGCATGTTTAATATTCAAAGAAGTATTATTGTAAGCAATTATTAAAGAAGTAAACAATAAATTTGACCCTAATTATACTCAAGAAAATAAGAATGACTCAAAAGAAGCTTTCATTATGTCACAAACTCCGCCGTCGTCCTCTCCATTACAAATCAACTTCCCTTGTTATTTTATTAGTTTAAAAGTTTAAATATGTAATATTTTAATTTAATTATATTGGTCTGTTTAGGATTCATGTCCTATGCTATTTGTCAATTAACGAGCAAGAAAAATACACTAAGAACCAAACTGGGGCTTAATAGGTGTTGAAACTAATCAAAGTATGCAAAGATTTATGAAATTAAAATCATCGTTAAAAAAAAGCCACAAAGTGGTTTTTTGATTGCGATGTGGAAGCATAATTTTGATTTATCTACATGGCATGCATGAAATTGTATATTGGGGATAACTTGACGGGTCTCTCATCACGGGGGCATTATTTTATTAAATTAAAAAACACAGATAACAAAATTCAAACGGAGGCGTTCAGCGGCCGTTGCAATTCGATATATGAGAAACAGAAGCTGTCAACAGGCCATTTAGAATATATTTTTGTTTTTTCAAAGATTAAATTATATTATAATAACTATGAATTTATTTAATCTTAGAAAATTCAATCACAAATGATAAATTTAATAAATTATCAGTTAATTTTCTGCTGAATAATTTAATATATTAATTAAGAATTAGAATTGCCAATTATAAATTTTTTTATTCAACATATTTTTGTTTTTTTTTTTTTTTATTTTTTTTATTTTTTTCATCATTTTAAAATTTTGAGGCTGCAGAGTTGGAAATTTTTTTTTTTATTCTTCATTACATTTTTTCAATAATTTAATTATCTTATGTAATATTTTATAAATTATTAATAAATTAAAACATAGAGGTAGGGTTGGGGAACTACCATGAAGCGGGCCTCTCCATTTTTTTTTTTTTTGTTTCACAAAAAACAAACGGATGTTCCAACGGATGGAGCCATTTTTTTTTTTTTTTTTTTTTTTTTTTTTTTTTTTTTTTTTTTTTCGAAAACAATTAATTTGGTTACATATTTATAATAAGTTTTTCTTTTAAAAAAACTTTAAAATAATATATGCATTATATTTAGGTTTATATAGTTTTTTCATACAGTGTTTTCTTGTAATGTTTTTTTGTTAAAGTAAAGTTACTTAAAAAAAAGAGTATATCTAATATATATAGTAATATATTTAAATATAATATTTAATATATAGTATATAATTG
>JABUQX010073148.1:0-12500 GCA_015478945.1 Trachelipus rathkii
TGATAAAAGTGCAATGGGTAACATTTCCAACCTCGTATTCAAAGAATTTCGCATCTCTTAGTACGAGTGTGAGAAGAGATTTGACTAGTAGACATTAGTAAAATAGAAAGAATTTAACAGATGATTGAAAAGGATTACCGTCAAGAAAGACGCTCAAGACAGCAACGCAGCTAAAAACGAAACGAAGAGAATGGGAGAGTCAACGGAGAATCCAGCGCTCAAAATTCTCTTCCAACACCAGTGGGAACCAAATGCAATGGTAGAGAGAATGCAAAAACCAAACGATCTCTTGTGAATTTCCTTCTAGGGCCATTTGAACCTCCTGAGTCGGAAACGCAGCTGTGAAGTCCAGTCAAAGAAAGAGCACAAGAAGCTGACCTATTTTAAGAAAAACAAGATAAAGAAAGAACGAACGAAGCCAATAGTTAGTAAAAATACGATAAGGCATGTTAGAAGGGACGTGTTAACCTATAGTAGCGTGGATAAGAAATCAGTATCGATAAACGAAAAAATTTCCTCTATAATATTGTACACTACAAGGAGTAGATTTGTGTTATTACCTAGAGAGTAAACAAGTTTTATTGGATATTTAGGTTTTGAGAGAATGAAAGATGAACTTCTTTAAGGGCACAGCACACCAAAGGAAGATGAGCAGTAAGAAGATGAAAAATATGAAAGAAAGCATGTTAATGTTCCTGTTATTAATGGAGCGAGGGAAGAAGAAAAGTTTAATGAAAAGGGTAGTTCAGAAGTAATAGACTAAAAGATTAATTGTTTCTCCGCCTAAAACTATCGTTAACGATCTGTCTTGACTGACTGTTTCTTGTTCTATTGGCTATATAGTCATAAAGCTAAAATAAGTTTAGGTGAGCGGGATTGCCTATGTGAGATGTCAAACATTTGAAACATATTGCAAGATAGACGAGTAGAAGATGTTATCTTCATAGGCTGCTGTGTGCCAAAGTATATTGACGTAGTGACACGGTCACACGGTGCAGACCATTGCGATTAAGGTAATATTGAATTCCATGTTTGCAAGATGGCATATAAGGAGAAGAGAGGACGTGGGCATGGTAGATAGCAATAAGTGTTCACATGTGCAATGTGTGTGTAGGGAACGGAGCTCTCACAAATCGCTAGGTAAGAGAAGATGAGCATGGAAAGAGAGAGACTAACGATAGAGGGAGCAGAGATGCAGATTAAGCTATATGGCAGCCATATTGAGTGTTTAAAGAAATTGTTATAGAGAGAGAGATATTGTGACCGAGACGAGAAATAGAAGAGAGAGACGCAGAGATAGTATGTATGACATATTTAACGGTATGAGGCTTCCATGGCTATGACATCGAGAGAAGTACTATTACTGTGAACGACTCTATTGAAGGACTGAGAGAAGATAGGATTGCTTCAAGCCGTCATCGTCAACGATATTCTAACTGAGTATAGCATTATCAAATCTATATATAACACGTATTGTGAATCATAATCTCGTTTATGATAATTATAAAATATTATCCTAATTGAGACGGGAGTGCCAAGTTACAATAACAAGAGAGTCAGTATACCACACGATCCTGGCGATGGCATATATCACAAATGCTGCAAGATTGCTTACATATATATATCATTCTAGTCGGATACTGGATTGCCGTGATATTTTTAAACTTAATGGGTCCATTATTAACTGTGTTATCAAACCTGTAAATAGCTTGTGCCGATTGAGATTCATGGTAGAGTACATTTTTGATTATCATTGTCTATGTCATATATCCTCATATATATGTTTCAGCGTTGCATTGTTCAATTATATTGTAAATCTAGAAAAAAGAGCACTTACTATTTCACAATATTATTTTATACGTTGTAAAATTTAGTAATTTAACTATTTTAATCCTCAGAATGGTGGCATCATATATACTATATATAATTATATATATCATAATATCTTTATTATTATATATATATATTTGCATATTATAGTACCATTATTATTAATACTAATTATATTATATATATATCCCATTTTTGATAAATTACCCTATATATATATAATTATGGTATACCATATAACAAATATATTGGGAATACTGGTTCTTACATCATTGGCCGTCGTGTCTAGTTTCACGTCCCGGCAGTGATAAATAAATAATATATTATACCCAAGTAGCTGTATGAAAAATGTTGGATGCCTTTCTAATATTTAAAAATCTGATTCTGATAATTGTGCACTGAAATCGAGACAATTTCTTTCTAGTCGTTATTCTCGTAGAAATTGAACTCTGTTTAAAACATAATTTATTTTGTATATATTATTATTCTTATAGAATATATATAAATTTGAATTGATTGGTTCATGTGGTGGTAGAGCTTACTCCATGAACCTCGCTAAAGATTTTGAATCATTTATACTTACTATCTATGTCTATTATCATTATTCTCCACAATATCAATCTTTTCTTTGAATCAGAATGAAATATTCCCATAGAGACTCTTTATATATTTGAATTCATTCATTATATTCATAATTTTTATTTATTAACCTTTTTTTTATCATTTATTAAATATATTCATAATTATATATATAAAATTGTGTGTATCCGATCGGAGAACCTTCCGGCATTCATTGCTGTCTGGTCTCGGCGATAGTCGTGCAGGAATATGCATCTTCCATCATTACTTCGTCTATATGAAGCGACCTGAAGCAGTAATGAAATGGCATCTGTATTGAAGACTATTCAAATTGTGGGAAATTAGCATAAAAAAGAAAACAAAAACTGTTTATGTGTGATCTTGATACACAGCCAGGTGAGATTTTACCTTACATAAATATTTAGCCACTAACTTTCATAGATCTTTTGTTATCATATCATCTCGTTATTATCATCATGGTCTATTAATATTTCCCTCCATGTTTGACCCCCAACGATATCACGTTTTCAGTGCAGATATTCCAAGGTGTTGTTGCACTTACATATTTTCAGCTTAATATAATTTATATATGCGCGATCAATTAGCTCAATAGCACTCACGTCATCATTTAATGGTGGGTACCTAATATTACGTCGTCGCTAGATCACTTTACACTACCCTCTTCTATATTTCCAATAAATTACATCTTCGAGTTATTTCTTTTTATGACTTTATCGGTCATAGGAACTTCCATTCCTCCCTCCTCTCTTGACCTAATGTTATTTACTGTGATTTTGTAACTGTTGACATATCCTCTATTTTATATATTTTACTATAATTTTTATTTTTTTATTTTTCGTATGTTTCAAGAAAAAAAGTAGGTCTCAATAGCCTTCAGACCTGCGAGGCCTCTACTCGAATGACGTTAGATGTCTCCGATTCTATTGGATAGGAACTAACTCCTTCAAGCAATCATACACATGTATAGTCATTAATAAAGTTTTATTTTTACATTCCGAATATTAAAAGTAAATAATCAGAAATTTCTATATTTAATTTTCGATCAGCAATCTTTAATATATCTTCTGTCTATCTAATAATTAATACAACATATAAATTATATAATATTTAAGCGATAGTCTTTATCCTCAATATTCTACATAAATGAATAATAAGTTCTATATTTACTCCCGAAAATATTAGTTCCCTAATAATTATATAATTTTAATAAATACTATCTAAATTATGTCAACAGCACAGATACAACATTCTTTTTCTTACCTTTAACAAAGATTAGTTCTCAATAGGTCATCATTTTGCATTCAATTTCATCCATACTCTTTTCTAAATATAATATGTGCATTTTAAATATACCTTAACTTTTATTACCCTTAAATTTATTACAGTAATTTTTGTTTCTTGAAAAAATAGAAAAAAAATGAATTAATTTCCTTCTGTTAAGAGAAAATATGAAAGTTGCACGACAATATCTTCGATTCAAAATCAAATATTTCCAATTTAGACATAAAGTCTAATTACCATAATAAATTTTTTTTATCCTAAAATAAACTATATATATTCAAATATTTCCTGAACAATCCTAATGATTATTCTATAATATAAATTTGCAAACCTGTACACTATAATAATAATAATAAAAATAATATTAATCTCTTCTTGGTACTTTTCAGAGGTATGTAACCTCTTGATTTCCTCCGCTATTCTTTCAGCAAGGTGTTTTTAGCAAGAAGAACTGGCATTCTTTGTTCAGTTTTAGGTAAATTTTAATAACCGCATATAGACTATTAGTTGTCTAGTGTTAGTTCTCGCTTCACACTCTATTACATTCTTCTACTAAAGGAGAAAGTTTTATTACCCTAGGTAAGGTTGCATTAACGGCGGATCTTATCAGGAGTTGGAACGGGTTTAACCCGGAGTATTTTGTTAACAGGTTAGGTTAGGATTTATTAAGCGCCTTTAGGCTGTTCACCTATTGTTATAATTTTACGGAGGACTGGCGCTCACGAGCATTGCATACGGTCTAGAACTCACCTACTAATGTAGCTCCTCTCTCTTCTCAACATATATCGTAAAAGTTATATTTCCCCAATACAAAAATAAACCAACCTATAATTATTATGCAAAAAAAAAAAAAAAAAAAAGAAATCTAATCCTATTTCAATTTATTTAATAACATTATCTGCCCACGAAAAAGAATTTCCAAATATTTTAATTTACTATTATTATTTATAAAAAACAAATATAATTGCAAAATTAAATCGGCATCTTTTTAAAAAATACCTTTTGGTGTGATATAGAAAATACTTATTCCGTGGGAGAGGACAATTCACTATGCTTACTTCTCGCATGACTTTGAAGGCATCCTTTACGTTAGAGCTGAATTGAGATATTAAACCACAGCCCCAGATGTCTAATTTACTAACTCATTATTAATAAGTTGGTCGCCAGAATAGAAGCGATTTTAAATTTTATAGGGGTAATTTTGATGAGTATATAATGCTTTATAAGATACCTCTACCAATAACTTCTTACAAGGCACGTCGTCTTCCACATAGTATAGATTTATTATTATTTTTCTCTTTTATTCGTCTTAGTTTTTTTAATAGACGTTTTTATTTTATTCACTAAATAATATTTTTATCTATTACACTACCCCACTACCGGGGTACAGCTAAGGCCGGATAAAGGATCAATTATTGTGAGACATAGGGTTGAGTCACATGAGTGCCAAAGAAGCGTAAACTGCGTTCGTGTTTATAGTAAGTTTCATAATAATTAACTAACGAACGCTGTACTCTCTTTTGAGAGGTGTATTTATTATTTTAGGAGGTATTCCAGTGTGTGGAGAATTCTTCTTTTTCTTCTCTATCCTATATATATACAACCCCACTCATCATAATAGTCACTTCAGAAGTTATTTCCTTACTATATCTAGTGAAATCAGTATTGATGATTATTTATTATATATTTTTGTTAAATAGAGCGGGGTGATTTATATCAGTTTTTGCAGGGACTTATCATGTGTGTTTACATACAGGCTGTAACTACGACGTTATGAGTATATAAAAATCACCAATTTATCTATTTATAATTAATTAGTTGAAAGAATAAAAGAGACTATATTTTTAAATTTTTTATATTAAAAAAACGTTTTATACTTTTTTTTAATGTATATAATATAATATGGATTGAAATTACTATCTACTTTAATGAACAAGATTATCTATTTACCATTCAAAAAAAATTGTAGACATTAACTTTATTTTTTTAATTTATTATAAAATAATTAATTATTTTATAAATTGACTTCTATCTAATGGCTTTATGACTAATTAATCTATCCGATTATTTGATATATTATATTATATAATTATTTATTAATGTTAAGTAAACTAACTCTGCACTATCAGACACTGCACCTATAATAATAATCACATATACAACTAAATTATTGATTATCTCCAATCCAAATCCAAAATAAAACTTCAACCCATTTACATATCGTACATATTGGATATTAAACTGAGATCATATAATTCACCTATGAGTCTATATGACAACCACGTCCTAGCGCGTATATTATTACTAACGCACTAAATACAGTTACAAGGCTTTTTCCACGAACATCAAGGTGAATATACGGTAACATACAGATCCCGAATAGAATATAATAGACTAATTCTCTTTCAGGGCTTTCGACATATCAATGGGTATTATTTTATTCTCTTATATAGAAAACTATCTATATATACTCTGCATGTAACACCTTGAATATCTGGACACTTTGAGAAAACAATAGAAATCAGTCTTTTAGATATTCTAAAAAATTATATACAAAGTTCACCAGAATTCCACTATAAACTTTGCCCATATTTAAACTCCCTTTCAATATATTACATTAAATTTATTCTCCAAATCTTCATTTCTGACCAAACATAAAATATCGAATAATCAATTTCGAGAGAATTTAACGATCCATATATGCTAAACAGTACATGAGAGGAAATTGTCCTGAAGAAAAAGAGATAAACATGGAGCAGTTTAAATTTAAGCATTCTCCTACTTAGTCTTTACCTCTAAAATTGTTAAATTACTTACCATAACATTTAAGTTTAAAGAGTTTGCAAAAATTAATTAACCTTTTCAACTTAGTTTACTATTTCCCCCAAACAACATTGGCATTTATATATTCTCTTTTATTGTCATCAACACTATTTACTCTCTCCAATATCCCTAACAAGCCCCATCTCACATTCTTCAAATTATACCAGAACAGATAAATATTTGCTCAATATTATTACTCTCATTATTATTGAAAATTAAGTTTTTTTAATTATTAATTATTTCAATCTTCCCAGCTTGAACAATTTATCTTAACTTTTTACATATTCAACTTTATTACATTACACGTCTTCACCTCATGTGATTAGGGTTCAGTATGAACTTTACCTCTCTGTCATATGCATATGGGTTAGATTCACTACTTTTCCCATGCGTTATTCTTCCTCTAATTTCACTCATTCTCAAGACATTTTTCCGGCAAATCTTTACCCTCAGTTTATTTGTCATCGGGTATCATCTAGTAGCTAATTATATTTGGGTTCCTTTTGTCTGATTCCTCTTCTACATGAGACTCACTTTTTACTATTCTATCCGAAACTCTCACCATCGTTCTTCTATTGCCACATAATGGCTCATTTACCTCTTTTTGGAGAGAAGACAGGATTACGCGAAGTCACTCTGTTTTTCACACAATTTACCAGGGTTCGTTCTTTACAATTCTCCGACTATAGCCTACACACTTTTTCCTTGGGCCAGTGGCCACGTCTTACCGTACATGCGTCGCATAGATGGAGTTCATTTACATTAGTATATGATTAGTTGAATAATATATTCTTCTTCCATTGCGATTGATCCTAACAATTAATATACTGGAATAGATTAACATAACAGAATTTTGCCATGGCCTGATTATCCTATCAGGATCTTATTTTATTGATTATTTCAATTTCTTTAATTGTAGAGGTAACTAAGTTCTTTATTCTCTCTTGGCATAAACTTTGGTCCCATCAGCGCATATCATTCTTTTAAATTTGCATAATTTATCGTTGTATATACATGAGAGTACCTTACATTTCGTTCATCACTCACTATTTTGTACCTGTCTCTTTCTAGTCCTTCATCACCTTTGTTATCTTTCCTTCCGATCAATCCCAATCGTATTCTCCGCTGTGACTTCGGATATATTTCCGCGGGAACATTTCCATCAAAGTTGCCATTCTTATCTGGTGTGGAGTTGAAAATACTTACTTCTTTTCCCCTTCCCTTTCCGTCGCCCATTTTTGTTAGGAATCTGCCACCGTGTAGACTAGATTTATTAAGGTCTTAGAGTTATATGGTTTTCATTCATATATATTTATTGGAAATCATTTATTTAATTAAAAGAACCAAACATAAAAATAGTTAGGTAGGGTTTTCTTCAGATAAAACGGATGATAAACTATCAGTGACATCATGGTCTGTACCGATATGGGAAATATAAAAAATCAATTATTATTTGGAGTCAGATGATTACAGGAAACGTTCATTAGTATGAGGCTCACTAATGGTATTCTTATAAGTTTGGAAAGTATATTCATGCTTGCAATTCTTCAAAGTGAATGTTTCCTAGATATACCTAATTTCATGGAATAAAACCAAACAATAGAAGCCAATATTGTTTCCCTAACATCACTAGTTGTTATAATTCTATATATAATGGTGATTTCATCATCGAGGTGTTTGCATACCTCGAACTGACTAAAGGAGCGAGGAATAGATTTATTACTTGCACTATCAATAATATATATTTATTATATAGATATATATTACTGAAGAGTTGGAATTTGAAAAGTAACAATTTAGTATAAGTGTTTTCCTGTTTTAATTATGGGAAGTATAATGGAAAAGTATAATATATATTTAATATATATTATAATTAATATATATTATGAATTGGTTAGATATATATATATCTATTCTAGAATGGAATACTTTTGAAGTTAAGTGAAATCCTTCTTCTGCAGGGTCCGAGAGAGTCTTGGCAGGGTCTCCAATTTAAAGCAATATTTCAGATGATATTCGTATCATTGGAAAAAAAGCTTACCACTATTATACGGATTATTGTTTTTCGTTTTGATGGAATGAGAGAAAACACGAGCTGTTGGAATGAGATTACAGTCATCTTCACTTTGTAAAATCTTTGAGGAAATGTCTTCTATGCAATGCTTATTTTCCTCTAAGCTCGCAATATTCCGAAAAGACTTTTAAACTTTTTGTAGTCAAGTAGAGAATAGGATATGATATTTTTCAACAGATCGGTACAATGTGAATAGTTATTTTTTCAGAAACAAAAGGGTAATTATAATTGTCGAGAATAGCAGAGTAATATCGTGATGTGCGATAAATAAAATTAGTGTTTATATTTTACAATAATTTATCTTAAATTTATCAGTGCGTGTCACAAGGCGACTATCATTAGCAGCGAAGACAGATAAATCATATTCGACTTCCTCTAATTGGAACTTAATTAGGTTATTCTTTTAGTGTATAACTGCGTACATGAGATCTTCAGATATCAGAGTAATCATATATTACATACTGAAATATATAGTATATTTTCATTATATATGATCTTTAAATTCATATTATTACATGTTGAGCTTATTATAGTATTATTACCATAAGGGTCTTTATGGTAAAAACATTTTTTTAAAACTATTATAATATAAAAATTATTTTATTAACAAACTAAATAACATTGCACATATGATTATTAATATAAGTATATATTCGCACATATAAGCTTAAAATTATTAGACTTTATTTTTTTTATAGATCATTTAAAACGTGATTGATATTAATCAATTTTTAATATATATATATACTTTTAAGAATATAATTTCAGTTTTACACGTTTTATGGTTATATAGGAGGTAATAAGATATCGTAAGTTATTAATATAATATATATAAAACTCCTATAGTTATATATAGTTATAAATAACTACTAATTATAACGAGAGAGAGAGAGAGGTGAAAGAGAGAGAGGGAGGAAGATGAGTAATAAGAAGAGACCTTTTATACAGAGTGACGAGAATTTAGGCCTGAGCAATGGCCTACAGTCTGAAAATGTGAAGAAGCTTATAAGAGCAGAGAGAGAGACTGTAGAGTAGAACTGAGGGAGAGGAAATGAAATTTTTCTAGTTTTGTTAGTTTAAGAGAGATGAACCTAATCGCTCCAACACTTAGGATTTTACAATATACGAATATTAGCTGTCTCGAGACTATATGTCGGCAAAATGAAACCGTACTATAATGCGATTGAACGTATAGGTGCTATGGTTGTGTGGGACGACAATATCAATGTCGTAAACTTCTCTTATAATTACTATACGAGTACAAGTTTATTAACGGAACTACCGTTGTATTAATTACCAGTATTACACAATTTCGGATAGGTCATGACAAACTGACATCATGCTATTATATTGCCAAAGATTTTCAACTGAGCTATTGCATTAAGTTCATACTTATATTTATTTATTTATTTATTTATTTATATTCATTATATTTATTTATTTAATTTATTTTTGGCACCTTTGGTATTGCCTACTGTAAGCACAATGTTGCATTAGGTTCCTAATGTTCGCTGTTTTAACTTATTTAAATAAAGTATAATATTATTCAGTGCAAATGCCGCATATTTTTCTCCTTTACCAGTTTTATGAATGATATATATTGCATTACGATTAGTCAAACTTCAATTCCTATTAATATGGTAAATTGCGCCAGTTAGCAATCTCTTATTTCATCTAATAGCTGAATGGATTAATACTTGTGGAACTTTACAAATTTTCACGGCAAATAACTGAAAAATTATAATTTTCAGTATAGGGATTCTAATTCGTTAATTATATATTATTAATAGGAATATTTAATTTATTTAAAAAATGTTTGTTTCATCGATGCTGATACTATGTATTATTATATATATATTATAATATAATTAATATATAATATATATATATAATCTTAATATATTAATAATTATATAATAAATATATATATATAATATATAATATTTTATATAGTTATATTATTATATATAACAATTATAAACCTATATATATATATTATATATATAAGATGATATATATATATAAGCATTAAAATTAACATTATATGGTATTCATATATTTATATATATATATATAGATATATATATATATATTATATATCTATTATAATATTATATATATAATTTTTGATATGTGTACTGTATATAATCAGTATTCGATAAAGTTAAAGAAATTTTGATGGTGAAGCTCTAAATCAAATGGACCATGTGCCTTTTATTATTATTATTATTTATTAATTATTTATACTTATCAAATTAGATGTATTATTATTATTATTATATATTATTATTAATTATTATACAGATTATTATTATTATTAATATTATTATTATATAATTATTGATGTGATCTAGATAAAACATGTAGGGTAGCGTTGTAGCGTTATTAACGTTGCTTACAATTTTTCTTTATAATATCTCTAATAACAAAATTTCAGTTAACTGCTTTTGAATTGTAGGCAGCGTATCATGAAACCCACAAGTGTTGTTTCCAACAATCCAATAATTGTCTATTCTCAGCACTATTACTTAATAACTGTTATTGTAAATTCACCACAAAGCCGTCACCTTCCTTCATCAGCTGAAGGGAGAAATAATGAAGCAACCCAATCCTAGAGATGCGTTTAGTCTACAAGAAGGAACCGCGACTACATTCTTCTTCGAATGTAATCTTTGATGTATAAGATGTTATCTTCACTTTTGTATTTTAGAGCATTTTTATTAGTTAAACGTAATTATATTTGAATATAAACTTTACTGATTATTAGTCATTTATTATTATTCATGCATTAATATAAATGTTAATTATTCATTAATATTCATTATTATTATTATTATTATTATTTTAATACTAGTATAATTAGTTTGAAAATATTTATATATTCTATTTATTAAATCTATATTATTATTTCTGTGGCTTATCCCCCCTTTATGTATCGCCAATATCATATTTTTTTATCCTATACCCCATTAGCACTAGGTGTTACGAATCTAAGTCTGGATCTTTCTGATGTTATTAATAAAAGTAATATATAGAAACTTCATCTTTTGCCAACCTTTTCACTATTTCAAATAGTAAGATATTGACTTTATATTTCTTGTCTTAAGTTATATATATATAGTATATATAATTATATATAATATATTAATACTTAATATATATATATATAATATATATACATATATATATTATTAATATTATATATATATATACTCATATATATAAATTTAATATCTTATTAAAAATTAACTGAAAATTTCATGTATAATATATATATATATTATAATATTATCTAAGCTTAAAGAATTGTTGACTCAGGTCGTAAAAGCGATATTAAGTAACGTAATTTCAATGATTTGAAGGTAAATACATTAGTAAATACGTGGATTTTCAAACGTAAGCTTTAATATAATATACAGTAGCTATTTCTTGTTCCCACAATAAAAATGATAAATACATTTCAAACATTTTTATGGACATAATTTTTATGTCGCTGATCAACCCACCTATTATCCTTCAAAATTTTAGCGAGGAGCCTATAGTTTCTCCGTCGCTTCTTTAGGTCTATTATTCACGAGTCTTAACTTTTGTGTAATTGGTAATTATACGAATAGTAATAGGTTACATTTCTATAGTCTTTTGTATACAGAAACAACCTTATTACACATCGATGCAATAGATGAATTGTATTTTGATTACTTTTTACCTTTAAGTTTCATTATAGTTTTTGATATGTAACCAGAGTCATGTGGTATCAGTATATCTTTATGCTATTATAGCTCAGTGGTCTCCTAGCCCGCTCTAATCATGCCCACGGAGTACATAGGAGAGGTCTTGCTGCACCCCGTCCCCAAGCTTGTGGCAGGAGCCCGGGGTGCCGTCTCATTTTAAC
>JABUQX010073148.1:17500-20000 GCA_015478945.1 Trachelipus rathkii
AAGTAAGTCTTTAAAGATTCCGGTAAAGATTCTATATGAAGAGGTGTGAGGTTATGTGGGTGGGGTAATAAGAAAGGAATTGGTGGAAAATCGATGGTTGGATTGAATAAAGTTTATTTTTCTTCTCCCTCATGAGGTGTTGTAAAATTATTTTGGGTAGGAAAAAACAAGTCTAACTTATATTTGTTAATTTAGTTCAAGTTTGTATGAAAAGAGGGGAACAAATACGTAAAGCTCTAAGAAAAAGGGAAGTAAGAATGTCAATTTTTGTGTTGGTTGTGTGTGAGGAATACCTATGAGTATAAGAAGGATTGAAAGTAGGCTTACGGTATATAGATACGATATAAAAAGGTCGGACTATTATGCCAAGAGAGAAGGGTGTCCAGGAAAGGTAGTGTTTTGTTGATAAAGAGTTCCATAGTGAATTTGATATTAGTGTGTATGGAGTTAATAAAATTAAGGATTGAGAGTAGGTCCAGTAGTTAGAGGGATGGCGACAAAATGTCATTAACCATATGCGGACCAAGTAGTGTTGAGAGAAGGGGTGGTTAAGATACAGCGTGTTCAATTCATTTCGTAAATAAGTTGCTGAGTATAGGGACATAGGAGATTCCCATACTAACGAGCCTGTGTATCCTGAAAAAAATATACAGTCGGTTAAGTGGAAGATATGCTCGAAGGTGAGGTATTATGAGTTTTACAGGAAAGGAAAAAGGGTTTGCTAGGTTGTAAGTATTTTCAGAGAAATAACGTTCTAGTAAAGAGATAGTGAAAGGTACAGGGACAGAGGTGAATAAAGAAGTGACATCAAAACTGAGAATGTGGTTAGTGTGAGGTGAAATATGACGTGTTTTGAGAATAAAATCATCAGTATTTTTAAGATGAGATGGGGAGATTTGGCCAAGTAAAGGTTTAAGTTGTTTAGATAGCCATGAAGATAACTTATAAGAAACGGAGTTAGTGTTAGAAATAATAGGACGTACAGGATTGTTG
This sequence comes from Trachelipus rathkii, assembly GCA_015478945.1. Classification (NCBI taxonomy): domain Eukaryota; kingdom Metazoa; phylum Arthropoda; class Malacostraca; order Isopoda; family Trachelipodidae; genus Trachelipus; species Trachelipus rathkii. The sequence goes on from JABUQX010073148.1 coordinate 18,494, forward strand.
GGTTTATGTATCTTAGGAATACCATAAAATTGTGAGAGGCGAGGAAGACTGGGTTTTAGTTCATTAGTGAGGTTGGGGAAATCTTTAGTGATAAGTTTAAGATGTTGGTTAAACAGAGTGTGAGAATTGTTAAGAGGATTTTTGTTGAGGAGTGTGTAAGTGTTATTGTCGTTAAGGAGAATGTTGCATTTAGAAATATAGTCTTCTTTGTTCAAAATGACTGATCTGGTAACAACAATATTATGATTATTCTTGAGAGAAGTTAAAGCAGTAAAGAATTTCTTGGGTGTCGATCTAAGTTTTGAAGAGTTGATAATACCATCCATCATAAGTCCTTTAATAAAATCATGGTTAAAGTTGGAGTTTGAAGTGCGGTTCTTCCAGAGTTCATAATCGGAGCAAAATTGAAGTAAGGGGTCATTATGCTGGAGAGAAAAAGATAATCCATATCCAAGAAGAATTTTCTCATCTTTAGTAAGAACATGGTCTGATAAATTAATAATTCTTTCTTCAGAGGAGTTAATTACCCACGGACTATTGTAGTAAATGAGGTTGAATTTATGATCAAGAGATAATTTTTTTGATCCTACAGCATAATTTTTAGCAACATGTGCAATGTTAAGTAAATTGGTAAATTCATTAAGCGAGTTTGGTAAGTAAAGATACCAAATTTGTTGGAAATTTTTGAAGCTATGAAAGCATTTAGCGAAAGTTTGTTTTACTTCAAATTTGACATAACGAATTTTGGCTAGAAGAATCTCTCTGCAAACATCAGGGAATGGAGGGTCCATAGATATGGAGTTAGGTAATAGCGTTTTTGGTAAAACTAAATTGTTTAAACAATCCTTTAAAAATTTAAGTTGTAGTTTCTTGATGTGAGCAGATTTCATAAGGTCTTTGTATTTAAGAAATTTTTTCCTAATATTAAGGTTATAGTTGTTGATATCGGCCATCTGAATGTAAATAAATTCGAAGCTATTAATCGCTAAGTTATGTAGGTAGAACAAAAGGAGGCCTGAAGTAGTCTTAAACACAATAAATATTACATATATATTACATAAAAAAAAGTCTTCTGTATTGTGAAGTGCGTAAGCTTTCGATCCTTTCAATCCTTCTTATAATCATTGGTATTCCACACACACAACCAACACAAAAATTGGGCATTCTTACTTCCCCTTTTTCTTATATGGATTTTATATTTTGTTCCAGTTTGTTTTTTTTTTTTTTTTTTTCTTTCAATAAAAACTGAACTAAATTATCAATCTTCGACTACCTTCAGCAAACTTTCCTACCCAAAACACATTTTAACCCGTTCCCTTAAAAAAGCTAAAAATAAACTTTACAACCCAACCATCGATTTACCACCCAAATCCTTCTCTTATCTACCCATCCCACATATACCTCACACCTCTATCATAAGATCTTTACCTGAATCTTTAAGAATTACTTCTTCTAACACATCTTCTCTCAAACGCATTTTTAAATCTCCCACACACACTTTCCAAAA
>JABUQX010073149.1:0-2500 GCA_015478945.1 Trachelipus rathkii
TCGCTCATCCCCACCCATCAAATCGATTACATGCTTCCCTCCTTATCTTTAAATCTTTAATCCCACCATTCATTAAAATGCAATACTTAAATGCCTCCAGCCACTACGAGGTAAACTGCAAACTTGGAACCTTAAATTTAAGTCACTGGTCCTAAATTTTTTAATAACATGTTAATGAGGAACAGCCACTTGAGTGCTAGCCGAAAACCGTTTGCATTTATTTTCTGCGTACTTAACTATGAGTGTTTTTAATAAAGAGTCTAAGCGGCCTAACATAATGAGGTATCACTCAAATATATTCCATAATTTATAAAAGCCATATTCATCTTCTTTACATAATTGATTATTATAATCTTATATATTAATTTATATTATATTATTTAATTTAATTATTATTATTATTTATATATTATTATATTTAATTATATTATTATTATTATATTATTTAATATATTAATATTATTAATTTATTATTATTATTAAGAGACTTTAAAGGTATTAATCAAAAAATTTATGATCTAATTACGCAATAAAAATATCAAATAAATATATTTTTCTAGAGAGAGGTTTTGAGAATAACTCCACCTTTAGACCCCCAATACTGGTCTTACATCTTACTAAAATATAAGATAATCTGTTTCGAATATTTACCTATGTTATTATTATCACTATTATACATGAATATATGTGCATTATTATTAGATAGATTTATGTCCTTATTATGTAGTTAAGCCAGACATATAGTATTTACATCATTCACTAGTATCGCTTTATAACAATAATAAGAGCTATAGCGTAAGTTTATACAAATTAATACCATACCCTATATATGCTATATATGAGAAAGTATTATATAATAAAATACCTTAGATCACACTAAATAATCTATATATATATATATATATATATAATATATAATTAAAGAAGGAAAAAATAAAATAAATTAGAAGAGAGGGGGAAAGTAACAGAGTGAAAAGATAGAATATAAAAAAAAATGTTTTTTTTTCACTCTGCTCTGGAGGACGATGAAATTGAAGGCTTGGGGCATCCGTCATCTTGGTAAGAAAATTTGCTGCTAATTACGTTATATACATCGTCATATACGGTCATCTACTATCGGGCAAAAATTTCATAAATCGTCCATTACATCTAATTATATAATATAATATATATTATAATAATTATATATATATTAATATTAGACCTATATAAGTATATACCTATTAATATTATATATAGTATACTATATACATATAATATACTAGCTAATATATGTGTACTTATATACTATATTATATATATATATATATATATATATATATATATATATATATAGATACTATATATATATATATATATATAATTAAATTGTATCTTATAATAATATATTAATATATATATATAACGGTGTGCGTGTGTGTGGTTCTCACATTAATAAATATTTAAAATTTTTAAATTGATCCAAAAAAAAAGATGAAACTTTCACTGAACTGGGATTTTTTTGTAAAATCAGACCTACACTATCACTGAACTGGGGTAAAAATGACTTTGCACAAAAAAAATGCAGTTTTGTTTTAAAGTCCTTTATATGTATTTCCCATTGTGATATGTACTAAATAATGTAAATTCTAGTGTAACATAATATTTAATAGCATCTCTCCCTCTCTCGGAAATAAAAAGTATTTTTGAATTGAGTTGTGAGTCAGCGAGATGTTTATGTATAATAAAAATTGTAAAAATATTATTGCGCGTAACTATGTCAATGAAACCAGTAAACATAATAGAATGTGATTTTAATAAAATAGTCAATCCAAAAAGTAGTTTTAATACCTACAAGAGTGTCTTCAAGAGAACTTCAACCACAACCCGTAAAGTGGAGGAACAAGCAGAAGAAAAGAAATAATTCCCAACACTCCTGCCACTACAGAATTCTCCTCTTCCTCATATATATATATATATATATATTATATATATATAATATATATAATTATATATATATTATATCCATATATATATAGTATATATATATATATATATATATATATATATATATATATATATATGAAAGGAGAGAAGGGATATTTTTGAAAGAAAAAGAGCATAAATAATTGGGAAACAGGAAGTAGAATGAAAATAAAAATGTGACAAGAATAAGAAGCTATTATAGAGATTACGGAAAAAGAGAAGCGGGGGGGGGGGGGTCTGCTGATAAGGTAAACATTTGTGGCGTAACTCGATTCACAAAGTCACGGAGAGACAGGAATAAAGAGACAGAAAATATTTTTAAAATGTGTTATAAAGAAAATGTGACAAAAATGGAGATCCCTCGTAAAGAGAAGGACAGAAGTGAGGTCATTACATGACACATGAAAAGGAATAAGATTATGAACACGAATGAACTGCAACTATACACAATAGCTGGCTCTTTTAATAATAATGGGAATGGAGGAGGAAGAAGCTTTGCGGAAGTGAAAATTAAAAAAAAATGGAAAGCATGATT
>JABUQX010073150.1:0-7500 GCA_015478945.1 Trachelipus rathkii
ACAATCACACTCTATCTTTGCAGTAGAGAAGTGCTCCTTATTCGTGATGTGTGCTATCGGGTTCTTAACCATGACGGTAACTGCTTGTTTTTGAAATTAAATCACTGTCAATGTAATATTATTTTTGGATGGGTGGACTGCTTACCTTTCTTATTTGGTAGGTGAGACAAGAGACTGATGAATTATTGTTTGGTTTTCTTCTATCTATTGGTGAACCAATTGGCAAGTAAGAAGCATGTAGTACGGAATTGTGGCGAAAATTTTTTAAATTAGACTCTGATATTTTTTCCCCAATGGATTAAGAGAAATTGTCGAACACTGGAAAGGAGGGTTTACTGTAATAAAGCTAATTTTAGTAGAGAATCTGAAAGAAACATTATGTCTGATTTTCAGTTTCAGATTAGAACATATGGTACCACAATGTAATATCTTAGAGGATCTATGAACGGTATTGCAAAAGTCCCTATCACTTCAATAAAATGTTACAAATGTAAGGAGCTGGCCCATTGAGCGATGATCGAAAGAACAATGGCTAGAAAAAAGAAAATTTATGTCTATACAGGGGATGCATTAAAACTAGTAAGAAGAGGAGTAGAATGAGAGTTTAAAAGAACAAAGAACTTGTTGACAGAGAAGACGTAAGATCTGGCTATATAACAAATCAAAAATTCAGATGCTGAGAAGTAAAAGTTAACGCACTAGAATCTCCGCATGATAGTTAATCTTAGTATTGGTGAATCATCAGTGGAGAGCGTTATTGCATCGCTTAGGGCGAAATGTTTAAGAAAATGTGAGACACTTAGAAATTTGGTTTTTTCTGTTTTGGGGTATAAACTAAAACTGTTTACTCCTGAGGGTATTTTTGGAGAAAAAAAGTGGCAGTTGGATGGAGAGCTTAATGGAGGGAAAGGTATAGATCAGATTTACTAAGAAAAAAAAATATCTTTTAAATTTCATTTGTATATTCCATGATGGTGAACAATTTTTAAAGTAAATTCGGCTTCAATGAAGTTAATGTATTGAACTTGAAGTAAATAGTGGTCTCTGACAGCCGCAAGTAAGGTGAGGAAAGAAGATTTCAAAATTGATAGTGGTTTTTATATACGCCAATATGGATAATTAAAGACGGGAACGCTATAGGACCTCGGTGAGTGTGTGCGCGAATGGTCAGCCGCTGGGAGACGAAGAGAAAGTGGATTGAGTCGGTGAGCGAATGTCTGAAGGAGAGAAATGTGCAGTTTGGCAGGAGGGCGAGAAGATAAAGGTATGATTATGGTTAGTATGAGCACTCGGGAGCGAGAGATATATAGAGATAAGAGGGGCATTTGGTGTTGGGGTGGCCCCCACCTGGCGCACGCGCGCGCCACACTACCCACCAGTTGAGCGATTTTAACGCATTCATAGTGAGAAGTGTCCGTCGCGAATACATTTTTTATAGAAAATTTTGTCGTTCTCAAGGCGGCTGGATTTGTGTGTGTCTGTTTTGACGAAGCCCACGCAATCATCTAGTCGATTGGTACTATCGTGAGTGGGTGGCGTAAGGCTAGCGCGTCTTTTGGTTTTTTCGAGAGAGAGAGAGCACCATGTTGTGAAGCTATGCTGTGTGTTTGATCTTCGCGACGTCATCGCGCTTTTCTTTTGCCGAGTGGCGCTTTTGTGTGAAATAGCTACTACCTTGATATACCCATAAAAATAACAAATTGATTATCTATTAAAAATAATGGTAATCAACTATTTGTGATGGAGTCCCAATTCTTATTCCATGGTGTCCAGAAGAAAAGATAGAGTTGATATGATAAGAAAAAGGAGAGAAATAGTATATATTTATAAGTTTTACACTATGAAACATTCTAACTATCACTCATTACTAGATCTATATAACGACTATAAGTATCCAGCCATCTAATATTATATTTAGTTTACATTTTTTGGAATAAGATAACTGAGTTAGCTTAAATTCGGTATAGCATAAATGACACGAGATAATTATAGCTGTAAACTTATTAATATCAAGGGGAATTAGTAGGAATGTCCTTGTAGTTAATTAAACTGTTATTAGTCTTTGGAGTAGAATAGCACTAACACTCTTGCTTGAGCGATTGTTTTTATAGCAGGGCATAAAGTTAAATATTGTTGACACAAAATCATCTGAGAGACAACTGTCGTAAAATAACACACATGTACATGTCCGCATAAGAGCAACTCTTTGTTTTTATTTATTTTTTTTATTACACTCTGAAATGTTAGTTATAATATATATGACTACATATATAAACTTATTTCAAATAAAACTGGAGAATATAGAACATAAGGAGTCTTCAATAAAATGTTATTTCAAATTTTATTAGATTATGTAGCTAATCGGTTGTTTTTTAACTATGTGCGTCGCCTCATTCTGAGATGTGATATTATATATAGATAATGGACTAATATATATATTAATATATATATATCATATATATATTTATTATATATATTATTTATATATATAATTATATATAATATATTATTATATTAATATTATTATTATATATTATATATAATATATATATTTATATAATTGTTAAATAATATATATATTAATTAATAATTATATAATATATAATATATATATATATATATATATTGGATTTTATATATAGATTATCAAATATTATAATCGGTATCTATAATATTATCGCATTCGATATTTTATTCTGGCTGATAACATATTCAAAGGCCAGATATGAATATTTTTTTAAAATATCGGATATATTCAGATTTATCGATATTTTTTTTGAATAATCGGCATCCCTAATATTATATACTAAATATTATTAAATATATATTTATATTTAAGTTAATAATTCTATAATATATATAATATATTTGTATATAATCTAATATAATTAATAATTATTAGTTATATATATTTATATATTAAATATAACTATTAATATCTATAATTTAATAGTAATATTCATATATTTATTTATAATATATATGTGTATATAGTATATATATATACCAATTTAATTAATATATAAGTATAGGTAAGTATATATATTATGTAAATATACGTAATCTGATTATCTAATAATATCGTAAATATAAGCCTAGATTGGGTTTTTGGAATATGTTTTGAACTTCCAGTGTCCTTTTCTGGCCATGGTTAAAATGAACTCTGTTATTTAACAGGAAAGAAAGATAAATGATGCGTAGGGGAAAGATAAACTAATTACCTAATCCAGGTAAGCAAGTGCATCAAAGCACAACGTTTCAAACTCTATGGGGAACAGGACACATACGATGGAGATTAAAAGTAGTCTTCTTCAGAATCAGGCGTGAAAATAAGAAGCAGAAACATTACATCTTTACAGAACCGAATTTGCCAATTAGTATCTTAGACTATAATGGAGGGAGGTGAAGAAAATGGAACAACAGCATCGGAATCATTTAAAGTGAAATAAGAAGAAACAGTTTGAGCAAAGAGGTCAACTTAGCGGAAAGTAAGACTATCAGAGATACCAGCTGGAGGAAAGAGAAAAAGTTAGAATTGTTGTTTTTGGAACAATGCCAGAATGTGCAGGAAGACGAAGGAACCAAAAAGGGATATAGGGTTTGGATATGGGAGGTTATTAAGTAGGGTCTGAGAAATAGAATTTGCACATTCCCAGAATGAAAATAAGTTGTGGCTGAGCTAACAAACAAGTAGTATTTTTGTGAGATGAGGATGGATACATAAACTAACTCTTTAAGCATAGGATGTCCCTTCTTATTTTGAATATTTCCATGGACAGAAATATATCGAGAGCTCATACAACCAAGAAGAGAAAATGAATTGGGTCATGAGTTCAGGCCTTTAGATCCCAATGTGTTGAGCATTAGGTACACACCTACTACACAGACCTACTAACAAATATAAAATATAAAAAAAAATATACCTATTTGTATTAAAATTCATAAATTATAGTATTAATCAATAATATATTTCAAATATGATTATTACAAGAGAAACTCATTACCTATTGATTCATAGAAAACTATTACCAAAAAGATTTTTTAAGAACGAATATTAACAGCATAATGAATGATGATATAACCAACAATTAAAAGCATTATGAAACTTTAAAAAAAGTTTATTAAAAACATAATAAATAAAAATTAAATTATAATTCAATAGTATATAATAACCTTAATTCTTATTATCACCTCAATTTCGTTGGCAAGCACCAAAAGGAATATCTTGTACGTCAAAAGTTGAGGGGCAAAGATTCTTCTTCATGGCGTGATTCAAAAAATGAACTTATATATACCCAAACTCTTTGTCACTTCCTAGTTTATTATGTCAACAATGAAAGACAGCAGGTTTCCCACAGCCAAATAGGAAATAGTAAATACTTTTAATAAAAGAAATATTGAGAATATATAATAATTTTTTTGTTATACAGTGGGTGTATGACATGATGAAGCAGTCACTGAACAATAGAAAGTGCAAGGGTTCGAATGGGTAGTGGCATTCAACATAGAACTCTCAATGGAAAAAGGTAAAAATGTATGTGATTTAATATCCTAGATAGTATACTGAAGTTTATTGTATTGACAGCAAGTCCAGCATGGAATCAGGAAAATACTAAAATATAAATAAATAATTAAAATAAGAATCTAATAGATCCAATAATTACAATCAAATAATAGATTATTGGATTATATATAAATTAATAGGAATAGCCAATGCCACAGAAAGATTTTCATTTTACACACCTCTATTGATATATAAATTTTTTAGTGAGGAAAATCGCGATAAATAAGATCTTCCTCCACACTACCTTTTACATGTTTGCCAGCATACCCGATTTGATTCCCCCCGGCTATTCGACTGAATTATCGGGTTTAATGATCTTCTTTGTTGACCGATCATCCATCTACCTCAAATTCACTATTTTGGATCTCCATAGACTTTTATATATAGGTCGGTTGCTTGATCGTAATATCTTCACATTCTCTCTCTATAAAGCATGCGTGATCTGAGATAAAGCGAATGGAAGGGGTGGTTTTTCAATTGTGAAGAGGAAAATGGTGAAGATAAAATACACAACAAGGATTATCTTTATACATAAGACTATCACTCGAGAGCGATATAAAATATAACAACCAGAAATTCCCATAACACACACCACTTGTGATACCAAGTTAAAACTGAACATAAAAGGACGATAAATCTATGTTGACGACGTTTAAGTTAAGACTGTCTGTGTAAGAGAATATAACAACTTATCCACTAGAGTACCTCAACTATGATTAAGAATATAACAAAAAAAAACAAAGAAAAAATGAGAAAAAAAACAAAAATTTGAGAGACAAAAAAAAAACAAAATATTAGATTGAAATATGAATAAATCAGGGACAAGTATAAGTGATATGAGTATTTTACACTCGTCTCTTAACACTAAATTTATGATTAAAATAATTTATAAATATTACAAATTATAAAATACTTTCATTATGTTAATTTATATCATAATTTATTATTATATATTTAAGACTATTATATCATTATAATGATTTTTTATTCCTATAACACAAGTTCCGCTATAAATGGATATCTAATTTGATGGAAAACTTACAGTTGAATTGGAATTTAAATTCAAATTTAATCATCATTTTACATAAAATCATAAAACAGCTTTCACTTCCCATTATTACTCTATACTCACCACACACCACAATAATGACACTAAATATCAAATGACCATTATTTTACACCACCTACATAGCTTAAAATTGGTATACATAAATAATAATAATAATACATAATAAAATAATTTAACAAATCTAAAAACTCGTGGAAAAATTTGCTTTGCTGACCTAATACAAATCTTGCAGATACAGCCAAACTAGAAAATTTGAATTACTTTAACAAATCTACACAACTCACACTTATTAAAATCTTAAATTTGCGAAAATAAATTATCATAATAAAAATTAGCCACTTTGTTATATTAATAATTACAAGTCATTCAAACACTGATTCTATTCAACTGCCTTAATTAAATTCTTCTATTTTAAAGTTGACAGGGTAAATGACTTTTATCAAAATCTAATAAATTAAAAAAATATTTTCTGAAAGGATTTCGTCACATAGACTATAATGAAGAAAACTAGATTGAGATTTTTAAAGAAATTAAAGAGCAAAACTACATCCATCCAGGTCTCTATCCTCACTCAAGTATTAATAATTCTCCATGTTCTTATAAATTTAGAAATTTAAGGATTAGTTGTGCAGATAAGATGAAGGATTTTACTCAACTCATTTAAGATATGGTTATAATTAGCTTTATAAATCTGTATTTATACCCAAAATTCTCTGAATATTCAAATTTATTTGAAATTTTAATCAAAGTATTAAGTATACAACAAGTCACTCCCGCATTATTCTTTTTTTAACTCTCTATATTTTATATATATATTCAAATCAATTAATATATTATTTAAATATTTAAAATTTTAAATTCAAAAATTCATCATCTAGATTGATCAAATCTCGTGCTGTCAAAGCATTACCGTATTAAGAAGTTCTTTGACAACTAAAGACTCACAATTAGCTTAATAAGGTTCCAGAAAAATTTTGGTATGTAGAAAGAGCTATTGTAACTATTGAATATGAATGTTATAGATATTATGACTCATTATTTGTTCAAAAAGTTGAACTTATTTCGATTACATATCAAATGAGTTTTCATGTACAGAAAAGCTTGCTTAATCCTCTTGACACCGTTTTTGCTTTAATCTATTATAAAATTTTCCGCCAACTATATTACAGATATATACTTATTTTCTGAGTATATCCATTTTAAAGTGTGAGTTTTGAGTGTATACAATAATAAATTAATCATTTATTTTTTTGGAAAACATCAATGTTTTTTTACTTGGAAACAATCATGTTTTTTTTCACATGTTTTTTTTCCTATTTTTTTACATAAATTTTCTTTATTTTAAATATGGTCATTTATATTTTTTTATATTATCTCTGACATGTGGTAGTTTGAACCATTTTTTTTTATTCTTTTATAGGTGATATTAAGTTAGTATGATTATTTAATTATTGTTTCTTTTATGTCTGAAGGACATTCTCTTAACTGGATTTCTGCATTGAGAATATTTTTGGCTTTTATTTTTTTGGTAATAAATCACTACTATTTTTTTTTTTTTTTTAGTTTTTTTTATTTTTCTTTTTTTCTTCTTATACTATGTTCCTTCCTCTTTATTTTAAAGTACGTCCTTTGGTTTGTCTTCTTTGTATTAATTATGATTTTATAATTTATTTCTTTTCTTCCTCTTGACTGTGTATTATACTCTTCACATTGTCATCTTCATTTTTTGTATTATTATATTTTTCTATGTTTTTTTTTATTTATTTCTTATCTTTTTTTGTGTCTTTCTCATTTTGCTATTGCGTATATATAAAAAATTGTATATTTATTAGATGGTGTTTATTGGCATGGAAATATATTGCTCGAA
>JABUQX010073150.1:12500-15000 GCA_015478945.1 Trachelipus rathkii
CTGATAAATTTCAATTTCATATGTGATTAATTTGTCCATTTCAATTTGTAATAGCACAGATATTTTGTAATGCTACTTATATTATAGTGCGTGTGTTTGTAATACGCTTAATGTTTACTGTTACTCAACCTTTTACATTATTTATTTTTATTGTATTAATTAGTGTGTTTTTATATCAATAAGAGATGGTTGAAAGTTGTTCCATTACTCTTTAATTATTCTCACTCACCAAGACTATATATGAAAAATTAGATTACTCTTAATTCTTTTATTTGTTTGTTTATAACTATTTTGGACAAAAAAAAAAACAAATGAAGGTAAAAGTTACCGTATTAATCACGGTATACTAAAATATATGAATATATAATATATATAAATTATATTAGTTATAATATATTATTATAATTTATATATTATTTTATTTATTTTTTATATTATTTTTTAGAGTATTTTTGTATAATTATTATAAATTTATTATTATTGTTATATTCTTTTATTTTTTTTTTTAGTATTTTATATATAATTATATATATATATACCGTGTGTTATGTTATTATTGTTTCTTTTTATTATTTTTAATATTAACTTATTTTTATTTATTGAAAAATATACATATTCTATATTATTATATAGTAGTAGAAAACTAAGATATAGTATGAGTTTATTATTATTTTTATTTTTTGGTTTTATTATTTATTATTATTTTGTATTTTTTTTTATTAATTTATAATTTTTTCTTTGTATATTATATATTGTATATATTTTTTTTTATTTTATTATATATAAGTTTTTTTTATATATTTATTGCTTAAGTATCCAATTTTATTTCTTTTATTTTTGTTATGCTCTATTTATTTAATTATTTTTATATTTTTATTTATACTTTTATATTCATTATTTATTTTTATATTAATTTATATTTTTCTATTTCATTCTTTTTTCATTATTTATTTATTTTATTTAATTTTTTTTATTTTTCTTTATTTTATTTTTATTATTTATTTATATTTTTTATATATTCCTTTTATATATATAATAAAGTATATAGTATAATATATATATAGTAGACCACTATGATTATATATATAGAGTATATATATATAGAGTATAAGGTATATTATTTATATTTTTTTTTATTTATGTATGTTAACGTTATATTTTATTTGTTTGACTATTGGAGTATTTATATTTTTTAGTATTATATTTATTATCTATATTATAGTTTTATTTTCTTTATATATTATATAATTATATTTTTAGTTTGATTATAGGAGAGTAAGTCTAGATTATTAATATTATTATCTGTTAATACTTTTTGATTTCATATATTTATCGGTATTATATATATATATATATATATATCTTATATTATTATATATTATATTTTATTTTTCTTGACAAATAAAATATTAGATATATTTATTTATATATTTTTTTATATTTATTTAATATTTATATATATTTTATTAAATATATTATATCTACTTTATTTATATAATTTATCGTTTCCTTTGACTTCCTGATGTTTATGCAAATTTTTTTTTTCATTTTCTTTTTTTTTGTAATTCAAATATTTGAGTGTGTCGCAATTGTGGGTTTGAAGGTAAGAGCTATATTAGGAGAGGCTGAAGGATTAGGAGTGTTTCTGTTATGTAAACCTTCAATTTTCCTTTAGATGGGTACATTTTTTGATACATGGGTTCGAAATATTTTTCCATTCTCTATTTTGATAATAGCGTTGAGACGGCTTCATTTATTTCTTTATAGTAGATTGAAGGTTAAAATGCCACAACACAGATGCCAAAGGACAAAATGCCAGACAATCAAATAATATTAGGAAAGAAAAGGCTGTTAATTCTTGATATTTGTTAGAAATACATTCATTTAGTTTCATAGGTTGTTTTGTTAATTTTTTGGTAATGGGTTTGCCAATTCATTTTTGTGTAAGATTTTTTGTTTGAGTGTGATCTCACTTGCAACATTTAGAAAGGATTGGTATATTGTGTATCTTGGTTTTGTGGTCATCTCCTTGTTATTTATTTTTTTTTGACATCCAAATTTTGGCAATTTTGTTTGTGTTAGTTATTTTTAATTTTTGTATTGTGAAACTTTGTGGTTGTCAATTGTTGTTATTTTCTATCTTTACCATGTTATTTTGTTTACTAATTATTATTTTTTATTTATTAAAGGGTTGTAGTGTTGTTAGTTCGTTACCTTCTTCTGATTAATGAATCCATCTTTAGGGTGGTCAGTTTTTGGCATAATTTATAATTATTCTCTTTTTTCGTTTTTGTTTTATTGTATATTTTGATGTAGTGCTATAGGGTGTGGTGAATGATTGTTCATTTTTGTTTGTCATGTTGAGAATGTGTTTTGATAAATAATTGTTTGACTGGACGTCTTGGATGAGGTTTCCCATGTGGTTTTCGTTGTCTTCTCTACTGTCTCCTTCTATTCTTTATGTCCTTATCTCCCAGATAAGGGGTGTTGTATGTATCAG
>JABUQX010073150.1:20000-34280 GCA_015478945.1 Trachelipus rathkii
TAAATATATATATTATATATATATATTATATATATTATACTAATATATATATATATTTATATATATATATATTATATTATCATTATATATATATATATATATATATATATATATATATATATATATATATATATCCTCCTCATCATCATCATCATCATTCACCTTTTTACCCCAAGACTGGGGGTAAGGTGCGTGCATGCACCGGAAACAGAAAAGTAGTAGAAGAATATGACACAAGTCGAAAAGAAAGCCCAGCCTTACGCCCCCTTTATACCTATTAGGAGAACTCGTCGCAGTCAGAAAATTCACCCTAGAGCTTCACGGGACCGAGACGGACCCTCACTATGGCATATCATCAATGTAGGGTTCAACCCCTGGCGCAGGTGGACCAAAACCATATCCCCTCACAAAACCCCGCCATTCACTCCTTTTATGCACCTTTCTTCTCCCCTCTGCCAAACTCACATTTCTCTCCTCCAGACATTCCTTTACTGACTCAATCCACTTTTTCTTCGGTCTACCAGCCTGTCGATTCCCAACACACTCACCACTATACATCCGCTTACCCAACCGACTATCATCCATCCTTTCCACATGACCAAACCATCTCACCGTACTTTCATTTATTCTCTTATTTACCCCTTTCTTCACACCACGCAACTCTCTAATACGGTCATTACTCATCTTATCAATTCTTCTCACACTTAACACGCCCCTAAGATTGTCCATCTGAACACATACCTCTTATTCCAGACCATAGTCTCACTACTATACATTAACACCTGTAAAGCATACCTCAATTTTCTTTGTTCATTTGTTACTCCTTTTTCTTTACTATCCATTAGTTCCTTTATCATATTAGTTAGTTTATCCATTGTTATTTCCAAAATTTCTTTTGCAGTTTCTTCTTCTTTTGACATTTTGTTTGTTTAGTATAGTAGGTCTTATATTTGCGTATAGAAGATGATTAAAGTAGAAATATATTTATCATTACCTTTTAATTTCTAGTTTATGATATCTTCCTTCTTGTAAGTTTTATTTACATTATTTACATTTTTGATTGAGGATGTCAGAGATTTGTATGATGATGAGTTCTTTTTCTTTTTGATTGAGGATGTCAGAGATTTGTATGATGATGAGTTCTTTTTCTTAGTCTTGATTTATATTTTTCATATACCGGTATATCTTCATTTTTTTATTTATTATCCTTTTTATTTGTTATTTTTATCTTTGTATAATTCTTTTATAACTTTTAAATATTTCTTTATTTTTAACCATAAATTACTTTTTTAAAATTATACTCAAATCTTTGCCTAAACTATGATAATTCTATATTAATTTTTGCTGGAAAGAGAAGAAAGGATTAAAAGAATTTATCATTCTTCCACCTCTCTGCTTCTTCAAATTTGTTTTTATTCATTTTGCATTTGAAGAAGTTCTTATTTGCTGTTTTATTTTCATCATTCACTCTTCTAGAGATTACATTTTTCATTTTTTTATTATGTAATTCTTTGGTGAAAATATCAGCAAATTGATCATTACTGTTCACCCATTCTATTTTGTGTACTTCTTGATTATGTAAATATTCTCTTATTGCTGAGATTATTATTCTCATACTTTTAATTTTTGATTGTCTTTCTGACATTAGAGTATCTACAAGTGTCTTACTATCTGTTCTTATAATTATAGGTATCTTATTATTGGTAATTTCTTCCCACATTTTTTGAATATATAATGTTTGTTCAATGCCTTCAAGCAAACTATTTGCCTCTGCTTGTATACTGAATGATTACTTTCTTTGATTTATTTGATTTCCACATTATATAGGTATCATTTTTTCCTTTTTTTATCATACATATATACATCCTAATTGTGTTTTATCTCCTTCTCTATTAGCAAATGATGAATCACAATAATGTTATTAATTTCTCATTTTTTCATTATTTTATTTGTTTTATATTTAATTCATTTCTGTATTTTTTTTATTAATCTATGAAGTTCTTTATAGTCTTTAATACTCAGTTCTTTTTCTCCCTTACTCATTTTACTAACTATATAAGCTAAATCTGGTCTTGTATTTCTTGCCATCCAATTTAATTTTCCTATTAATTGTTGGTATTCTTTTACTTCTCTTTTATTAAGTTTCCTATTTTCTTTTGTTTTTATTTCATTAATTTTAATCTTCTCCCAGTAATTATTTTGCTCCATTATTATCATGTTTTCTTCCTGACATAATTGAACTCCTAAATATTTAAATGATTCTGAACTACTTTCTCCTATTTCAAAAATGTTTTTTAATTTATTTATTATATTGTTTTCAAATTTTTTACTTCCTACCCATAAAATATCATCTACATGTGTACATAATAATCCTTCTATATTAATTGAATCTTTCATTATAAAATAGTGTTGGTTCCATTTTCTTTGTTTAGCCTAACTTAAATTAATTGTTTTTTTCAATGTAATACCACATAATAGCAGCATCTTGTAATCACTACGGTTTTATTCAATCTCCAAAGTTTACCATTATTAAATTCTGGTGGTGGTTTTAGATATACTTTTCTTGTTATTGTATCTCCTTGTAAGTATGCTGCTGAAATATCCATAGCATTTATTTTCCATTTCTTTTCTTGAGCTATGGTTAGTATCATTTTCATTGCTTCAGATGAGACCGTTGGTGCATCTGTTTTTTCTTCCACTTTTTCTTCATATCCTTTAGCTACCAATCTAGCTTTAATATTTTTCTTGTTATTCTGCAATAATTTTTCACTAATTACCCATCTTACATTAATTGCTCTTTCACCTTTATCATTTACTTCTTCAAAGACATTGTTCTTCTTCCAATTTTCTATCTCTATCATTTTTGCTTGTTTAATTTCTTCATTGGAATGATTATAATAACTTTGATTTATCTCCACATCTTCATCTTCACTATCTATTTCATCTATTATCTCCTCACTTGCATCCAACGATTCTTCCTCGCTATTTTCTTCATTTTCAATTACATCTAATTCATATATTTTTTCAAATTCTTTCAAATCTATATCATATATTCTATTTGTATTTAAATTACGTATGTTATAACATCTATTATATTTTTTACTAGTTGCTTTGCCAGCTCTACTAATAACATAACAATTTAATATATCTTCATTATTCTTTAATTTCATTTCATAGTATTTACCAGTTTTCACATTTTTTGGATCAATTTCTTCATATTCATCAATTGATGTCATTTCTTCTTCTTCTTCTTCAATTTGATTTTCATTTTCATTATCAGTTTCATCATCCATAATTTTTGACCATATTATTTCTTCTGTATCATTACCATTCTCATTTAAATTATCTATCATGTTTTCATTTCTTTCTTCTTCATATTCATTCTTTTCATCTTCTTTATCTTCAATTTCTTTATTATTTTCATTTAATTTACTTTTTTTGAATTCTTGTTGAATGAACTTTTGATACAGCTCTTAAGTACCTCCATGTTTTACTATGATGGTTTTTTCCATCTACACACATTATTTTAGCTGGTCCTCTCCATTCCTTATCAATGTTTCTTTTGTAATATACTTCTTCACCGATATTTATATCTTTTGACATGTGTTCTCTTATTTGACTTCTCAATGCACGTTTTATTTTCTCTGAACTTTCATTTTCTATATGAATTTTTCGAGCTTGTTCTATTGTTTCTAATAATTCTTTAATCATGTCATCAGTATCTCTCTCTTCACTTATTATTACATTATCACAATCTACTATGTTTGGTATTCCTATATTTCTTCCAAAAACAAGTTGATTAGGTGCATATCCCAAGTAATTTGTTAGTCCATTCTTAGCAAAAATTGCCCATGCCATACTATTCTTTCTGTCATGTCCTTCCTGTTTTAACTTACATAATGATTCTTTAAGTAACCCTACTACCTTTTCACATAAACCATTACTCCATGGGCTTTCTGCCGCTGTACTCATTAATCTGATATTCATTTTTGTAGTAAAAGTTTCCATATCTTCATTTTGAAATTCTCTTCCTGCATCAGACATGATGCCATTAGGACTTCCAAAATATATAATCCATTTTTCAATTAACCTTTCTATAATTTCTTTACTTGTTTTATTTTTTAACCATACTGCCTGTGTATATCTTGTTGCATGATCTACTATCACTAAAAATTTATTATTCTCAAATTCACCAACATCCAATTGAATTATTTCATTAAACTTACTTGCTAATGGCAAACCTACCACAGGTCTTGGTGGAGTTTTCTTATATTTTTTTACATATTTCACATTCTCTCACAATTTGCTCCAATTCTTTTCTTACATTATTCCAAAACTCTTCTTCCTTTACTTGTTTTTCGTTAGCATTTTTTATTGTTTTAAATAATTTTTCTATTCCACAATGGGCAAATTGTCTATGTAGTTTTTTCAATTTTTCTTTTCTATCTTGTTCTTTTATCCAATTTTCTTTAAATTGACTAATCCAACATGTTTCTTTTTGTTTTTTATTCAATAATATGCAGGAATGTCCTCCTTCATTATCAAATGTTTTCACTTTCTGTAGATTCAAATCACAAATATCAACAGTTCCATCTTCAATATTAATTTTTAATTTCATTCTTTTCATAGCTGATTTACCAAGTAATAAAGGGATATCACCTTCTATTACATGATTTTTAAATCAAAACTCTTTCCTTTGATTTTACAAGGCAATAATATTTCTTTTAATATTTTATATTCTGTTTTTCCAAATACAAAGCAACCATTTTTAAACTTTTGTGTGTCTTTTATATATTGTAATTCCTCATCAGTTAATCCACTAATCAATTTTGTTAATCCTAATTCTCCAATTACTGTCTCTATGCTTCCTGTATCTATAATAGCCATTACATCTTCTTGATATTTAATTCCTTTAGAGTCAGTATATTCTTCATTATTATTGAAAAATGTTCTATTTATTTTTCTTTCTACTAATTCTCTTTCTAATCCATTTATTTTTATCTTTTTTTTCTGTATCAATAATTGAAGTAATTTTTTCCAAATATTGTTTTTCATTATTTTTTTCTATGAAAAATATAGATTTATTTTTTTCTTCTATTTGTTCATTTTCTTTACAATTTTTCATTATGTGTCCTTCTTTTTTACATTTCCAACACACATTATTATATTCTTCATTCCAAAAGCAATCTTCTGTTTTATGATTATTCCTTTTACAAATACCACATTTATTAAAATTAAATGTTCTTTCTCTCCAGTAACATTCATCAGTGTTATGATTATTGTATTTACATATTGTACAAAATTTATTATTATTATACCAATTTTCATTTTTAGTGCCTTCTTTTTCTACAATTTCACATACTGATTCCATCATGTTTATAATTGATTCTTTAGTTGTTAGGAAAATATTTGTTTTAATTCCTTCAATCTTATTTATAATTAACTTTCTTTCCATGTCCTTCATATTAGAGTTACTAATCAATTGGTATGAATGTACCTTATCACTTATTTTAATGTCATCCAGTTTTTCACAATCTCTTTTTGCTTTATCATACCTTGCTACATATTCTCTGAAAGATTCTCCTTTCCTTTGTTGCATATTCAATAGTGTTTGTACTTTAAGATAACTTTCTTGTTCTTTATTTCTACTATATCTTTCTTTTAATGTATTTATAATTATTTCTACTCCATTTTCTGTCCATATTTCTTTTTCATTTAAGGACATAATTACTTCTAGTGGTTCTCCTGCTAAACCTCCTATTATTTGGGCTATTTTAGTTTTTTCCTTTTCTTCAGATACTTCTATCCATACTTTTAACTTGAATAAGTATTCTTCAAAAGATTCTTCTTTTTTTCCACTAAATTTAGGTATTATTAAATTCAATTTTCTTTGTTCATTTGTTACTCCTTTTTCTTTACTATCCATTAGTTCCTTTATCATATCAGTTAGTTTATCCATTGTTATTTCCAAAATTTCTTTTGCAGTTTCTTCTTCTTTTGACATTTTGTTTGTTTAGTATATTAGGTCTTAAATTTGAGTATAAAATGATTAAAGTAGAAATATATTTATCATTACCTTTTAATTTCTAGTTTATGATATCTTCCTTCTTGTAAGTTTTATTTACATTATTTACATTTTTGATTGAGGATGTCAGAGATTTGTATGATGATGAGTTCTTTTTCTTTTTGATTGAGGATGTCAGAGATTTGTATGATGATGAGTTCTTTTTCTTAGTCTTGATTTATATTTTTCATATACCGGTATATCTTCATTTTTTTATTTATTATCCTTTTTATTTGTTATTTTTATCTTTGTATAATTCTTTTATAACTTTTAAATATTTCTTTATTTTTAACCATAAATTACTTTTTTAAAATTATACTCAAATCTTTGCCTAAACTATGATAATTCTATATTAATTTTTGCTGGAAAGAGAAGAAAGGATTAAAAGAATATATATATATATATATATATATATATATATATATATATATATATATATATATATTATGTATATATAATATATATTAGACATTATAGTTATATAAAATATAAAATATTTAATGGATATAATATATATATATATATAATATATATATCAATATATATATATATATATATTTGAATGTGATAATTATCAACAACTAAGACTGTTAAGGTAATAATTGCTTTTGTTTGTGTTATGTGTACTAGAAATAGTTATACTTTGTTTAGTTAAGTTAATCACTTATTTAAAAACTTACGATTCAACAACCAACTGCAGATGTGAGAGAGAAATTGGCCAGTTTGGAGGGAATCCAGTTTTACCAAGGAAATCTCCCAACGATGTTACAAGTCTCATTAAATTATCACAATATGACTCGGCTAGAAGAAAAGGTTGATACTTTCTGAAGAAAAAAAAATTATACTGTTCTGTAGTAAATTACTTATGCATAAAATAGATAAAAGCTTTGATTAGAATTAAGGTCTGCGTATTATTTAAATTCCAAAAGGAAAAAAAAAACAAAGAGAAAAATATTACAAAAATTATAATTAAGATGCTCTTTTATTAAGAAGAGTAAATGAATATTAAGTTCATCTTTTACTTGTATTAGACCTACGTCAAAAGGTAAAAATATTAAGTTCATATTTTTCTGGTAGGTAATTTTGAGTATAAAAGTAATGCCGATATATATATATATATATATATATATATATATTATATATATATATTATTATATATATATATATATATATAAATAATAATATTATATATTATATATATATCAATATATATTATATAATATATATATATATATATATCCCACCTTTCTCACCATCCTCCTGTAGGCGTTTGCACATGTCCTGGAAGAGAAAAGTAGAAGAATATGAGCAAGTCGAAAAGAAATCCAGCCTTACCGCCCATTTATACCTTTTAGTGAGGGACGTCCACAGTCAGAATCCAGCCTAGAGTTCAGGGACCGCCACTGTAGTATCTCGTCATGTAGGGTTCATCCCATGGCCCAAGATGGGCCACGACCATACCCCTCCAAAACCCCGCATCCACTCTATCATGCACTTTCTTCTCGCCTCTGCAAACTCACATTCCTCTCCTCCAGGATTTCCTTTACTGAACTCAATCCACTTTTCTTTGGTCTCTCACGGTTGATTTCCAGCCACACTCACTCAACAATACATCCCTTAACCACCGAGATATCCATCATCTTTCCACATCGACAAACCATTCGATGTCTTTCATAATCCTCTCATTTACTAACTTCCTTTTCTTCACACCACAAAACTACCTAATTGCGTTCATTCCTCATTTTATCATTCTTCTGCAACATCACGCCTAAGATTGCCATCCTGAACACTTGTCTTTAGATCTATACGCTCATATTCCAGACCAAGTTTCACTACTTAATTACACAGGTACAACCATACCCATGTAGACCTCGCACACTCAACCCCAAAATAGTTACAACTTTCACAAGCTACAAAAAAGGCAAATTGGCAAAAAATTCACTCAATACTAGAACTCGTCCACCCATACTGGAAATCACACCCCTCTCCCTAACATAAGGCAATAGAAAACTCATCAAAAGTAATACTAAAGCATCCCTTTCATGCCAAAGGGTCATAGTAAAACTTACAACTCAATTAACACCTGAATCTGCAACTGACAAAACAGGAACAATCATTAGACATCAAAAATTTATACCCCAGATCTAATTGCTCAAATTAACTCTAAGTACCACAAATTTCCAATCTCATCTCCACCCATAAGGCAGAAAAATTCAAAAAACACCAAAACACCTAAATGACAATATGGGGAAGTCCGAAAAAAAAAGAACATGGCAGGTAGTGAAGCGTCTCCACAACTCCCAACAAGATAAGTTAACCCCCCCAACTCAACAAATGAAATATTTAGAGGACCAAATAACTCTCTCCCTCCCCCAAATACCTGCAATATCCCCTGCAACACTACTCCAAATCATCCAACAACCCACTCACCAAAATATAGAAAATAATAAGCAACCTCAAAAACAAATTAAGAATCAGGGGGGGTGGGGGGGGGGGAGGTGGGGGGGGGGTGTTCAGGTCGGGAGGGGGGGGGTGGGGGTGGTGAAAAAAACAAAATGAAGATTAGAAATCAGTCCCAACCCTCCATTCACGCTCCATTCAACCCTCCACACTAGAAATTGCCTCACTTATCAAAACCTTAAAAAACTCCCCAGCCTCTGGCCCAGACATTTCAAACCTTCACATTAAACATCTTAGTCCCAACCGCTATTTCTCCATTACAAATATTTTCAACAAGTCTTGGTCCACTCAACTACATCCCGCCATCTGGAAAAAAGCAATAATCATATCCAAGTTAAAACATATTAAAATAACCGAGAATATAAAGGAAAAGAGAAACATAAAAGATAGACAAAAGTTATGGTACAACGGAATACAAACTAAACAATCCAAAACACTTGACCCAGAAAAGACCCAACATCCCCCTCTTCATATCGCCCATATCCCTCCTCTCCTCCTGGTGCAACTAATGGAGAAATCTTTTCTAACCAAAGACGTCACTGACAATAATAGCCAATAGAAAATACTGGCTTCAAAAAATTATACTACCTCAATAGCACTAACAAACATCACACAAACACCAGATCTCAAAAACCGTAAAATTGAGAAACGGAGTCCATCAGGGCGCCATTTTTTCCCCATTCCTGTTCAACCTCTTTTTACAGCTGACATCCCCACCCTTCAATCTCCCAATTCACATCTTATAGCCTATTGATATAACATAACCATACCAGACCCCTCCGTACCCACTGCCACAAACCAACTAGAAGCTTGGCTGTCTTCAACAGAACTGTCAACTTGCTGAGAAATCTCTACAACGCCTGATCACCATGACAGACACCAATCTATCATTCACACCCGCAAATAACTCTAGAATAACTCCATAATCTCCCTAAACAAAACATCTAAAATTCTCGGTATAAACTTTGACACTCACTATACTTTTACACCTCGCATCCAAAAACATCAATAAACCAGCAAATAAAAACTAAATGTCCTACGACTTTATTCTTGACACAATTCAGCAATGAAGCAATCAATGAGCATTCCACACTACACTACATACAACAATTCTCAAGAACTACAATAAACTATGGATCAACAGTCTGGTACCCTCTAATCTCATCAACCAACAGAATCAAATTAGCGCACAGAGTAGTTCAGACATTGAAATATGAAGAAAAAATCAAACTTGTTATTTTTTTGCGAATGAATAATTCATTATTTTATGTTTCATAAAATGTTTATAAAATGCAAGTTGGTCCGTTCCCTTTTAAATGACTCCCATGATTACCAAACAGTACTACATGGGTTAGATTTAGAAATAATTATATTTATAGGGGAATATTTTCAAGTTATAAGAAAAAAGAATCAATTCACATTAAAGTAAAGTGCACGGACAGCACTGGCAATTGCTTTAGTATCTTTTATTCTCAAAATTTCTAATGTGTAGCTTCGAATTTAGCCTAAAGCTGGGTTAATAAAACTTGGCTTACTTGGTCTATGATATGTACCAAATTCTTTCGAATTGACGCCATGATTCCAAAAGATTTAGCACCCACTGGTTTTTAAGCGGACAAAGGTGCCAGAAAATATATTTCTAATAAATAAATGTCAGATTTAATAAGCCACAAAAGAAGACCTGAAGGACACAAAAACCAATTAAATTGACTCAAATTATAAGGTTTTTTTTATTTATTTAAAAGCTTGTTGCTAATGGGTTTTTGTCCAATTATAGGAATAGAGCTCTCTAGGAGGAGGATGGTTTGACTCATCTGTTTTACAATGAAGATCACTCTCAAAACAAAAACAACTCATTATTCAGTAAATAAATTTTAAGTCTATGTGCAAAAGTGAAAAAAATTGAAAAAAATTTTAAAAAAAAAAAAAAAAAAAAAAAAAAAAAAAAAAGGACGAAATTAAAAAGTATAAAATTATAAAACACACCTTGTTACTTTGAACAGATGAAAGAAAGATAACTCGTCAGCTACAACTGTAATAACCAGTTTAGAAACTATAAAACTAAATAAAATTATTTGAAAGTTGAAGTGAACAATTTTATATATTTAATTAACTTGAGTAATTTCGAATAATTTCTTAAGGAATTTGAAACGGCCTTTTGCATAAAAGGGATTCTTTCGATTTTGATGTCAAGATTTTCTGCTCTGGATATTAAACTGTAACAAAGAAACCAATTAATTAACTTTAACTCCTTCTTCAAGCTATGATTAAAATAAGAAATAGAAAGAGAGAGAATTCAGGTTAGGATAAAACAATTGTGATAAAGAAAAACAAAAATGTTAAGGATACTTAATGTTCAAATTTACTGTCTATAGCTATACATATGTAGGGGCCTAAAATTCAAGTACTGACAATACAATTTCTGAAGATCAAAACAAACATCTTCAAATTCTTTATCACCATATAAAATGGACTTCAAATAGTGGCACACTCTTACAATCAAAAAAATTATGAATTTGAAAGGCGTATTCTCATCCGTCTATTTAAAGTGGGAAAAAAGTCACCACACTTAAAACAAAAATTTGACAAAAAAAAAAAAAAAATATGCTGACGGGAATAACAAAATATTTCTGATATTACGATATATTACCGCATCGCCCTTACATTTAGATGGGAAGAATACGTTTTTTATTAGAAAGTGACAATTTGCAATTTCAAGTTGAAAATTTAAGTAGTAATACTACATATAACGAAATTGATTACAGTTTAATATTATGTATAACTTGATACCTCCACAATTCAACAATTTTAACACAGCCATTAAGGTCGAAATTAAGTTACACAACTATGTTATATAACAATAAATAACAAGTCTTTTCTTTTTTTTTCTTAAATAAATTCTTCCTACATACTTTTGATTCCATTCAGTAGCCTACCACCAACACCATATATCACTAACACCTGCCATAGAGCTTCCCTATTAATCCTAGCATACGACTGTAGTAAATCCATAAAAAATAAATACAATTTCTTCTTCTTCTCTCATTTGTTTTAATGTAAAGATTTGATCCACACATCCTCTACCACTTCTAAACCCTTGTTCATCACCAATCAGTAATCCTTCAGTCACTCTTTCGACCAAAATACCAGCATATATCTTCCCTACAACACTCAATAAACTGATTCCCTTAAATTCCTACAGTACCCTTATCCCTCTTACCCTTCCTTATATAAGGGTACTATTACTGCTCTCCTCCAATCCCTCGAAACTATACCCTCCATAAACGCTTTGTTACACAACTTCCAAATCCAATCAATCACCATCTCGCCTCCGTTCTTGATCATTACACTAGTAATTTCATCTATACTTGCAGATTTACCATTCTTCAACTTTCTCACTCTACCCATTACCTCCTCCTTACTAATGAGCTTATCCCCAAAATACCTATTCCTTCTTGCACCATCAAACCCACACACATTCACGACCACCTCTTCATTACTGCATTACTTCATTATGCAGATTTTCGAAGTGTTCCCTCCACACTCCACTCACATCCATTTCAAAAGTTACGAAAGAGCCCTCCCTATCCATTATTCTAAGCAGATTCCCTTATTCTCATTCTTAACCTTTCGAGCTTCCTTCCAAAAGAGCTTCTTATTCCCTTGTAAGTCCCCATTCATCCTTCTTCCATACTGTTCATTTAATTTTTTTTCCTCCTACGCATGCACCTTTTAGTATTCCTTTTTTCCTCCATATGTAATTCCAAACACCTTTCTTTTGAAGCCTCATCACTGGCCTTTAGAACAATCAACCACGTTTCTTTTTACTTTTAACCGCTTGCATCACCTAATCCTTCCATCATTCCCTTAACATCTTACTTCCCCCCCCTTAACTTTTTAAAAGAATCCCCCCACGATATTCTTCTGCACTACTTCTTCCTTCATTTGCTTACAGATTTGATGTTTCAACTTGTTCACATTCAAATGATTTACTTGCAAGCGCTCTTATATCCTAATCTTTTACCTTGTTGCACTTAATTTCTCACTCTTGATTCTTCCCATTTCACCATATTTCTTCCTTTTCCTTTCTTTTTTTTTCCCGCTCCCTCCCTCCCGGCTCTCTTTTTTTTTCCTTTTTTCTTTTCTTTTTTCTTTTTTCTTTTTTTCTTTTTTTTTTTTTTTTCTTTTTTTCTTTTTTTTATCTATCTTTTTCTGTTTTGTTTTTTTTTTTCATTTTTTTTCCTCTCTCTTCTTCTTTTTTTTCTTCTTCTTTTCTCTTATTCTCCCCCCCCCCTCTCTCACCCTCCAAGGCGGTCTTTGGGTGGATTAGTGTCCACTGCTTAATTTTACATAAAACAACATAATGATCAAGATAATCCCATTCCTAAACCCCCTCACTTTTACATCCAACACATACTTCACATCTCCCTTCTTCAACCAACACAAAATCAATCACACTTTTCAATTCGA
Organism: Trachelipus rathkii; assembly: GCA_015478945.1. NCBI lineage: Eukaryota > Metazoa > Arthropoda > Malacostraca > Isopoda > Trachelipodidae > Trachelipus > Trachelipus rathkii. Next base: position 32,995 of record JABUQX010073150.1, read on the forward strand.
TAACATTTCTACCTACACCAACTCTAGATACTTATGAATATCCTTGTGGTTTAAAAGAAGTATTACTTACCACATACCTCTCTCCTCACAGAAATATCTTACTTCCTACCATTCTCATTTTTTCCCGACACCAAAAGCACCTGTTATACCATCCCTTTTTTGATCACATCAACATTTAGGTCACCCAACACATCAATCTGAATCTCCTACTACCCCATCCAAATCATCCATTCAGATTATCCAGAATTCGAGACTCTCTTCACATTACCTCAGATGGAACATATGTACACACCATACTTTCAAGCTAAATTTTAACCATTAGAATTCTGGTACTCACACAAATCTCCATAGCTCTGTACACAAGTCACTCATCAGAATGCAACTCTTTCTCTCCTCCTCCTATTCTTCACGCCACGCGATACACATTTCACACCACCCATCATTTTCATCGTTTCATTTCATCTTTATTTCATCATAGCGAGCAAATCAAATTGCCCTTTCTAAATATATTCCATCCTCTGTCACTTCTCCTCAACTTTATTCTTTGACCTTCCACTGTTCATACGATTCATGCTTTTCGCCGAAAAATAGAAGTCGCTACGGCGATCACGACCTTCTCCGACTCATGAATTAGCATTCTTGGCAAAAGATAAGTGGTATTGGCCAGCCAACCCAATATCCACCGTTCCTTTAGTCGCTTCTACGACACACAGGTCATACGATGTTAGGCAATTCTTTTTCCCCCACAGCATAGGAATATAAAGGGGATAGGGAATGTCTGTAGATGTGCTAGAGAAGGGGTGTGTTTAGTAGGGAATATGTGGATAAAAGGTTGTGTCTGAAGATGTTGTTTGGAGGATGAGTGTAGATATGAACACAGAAAACCATTAGGCACTGGAAAGTCATGGGAAACCCTACATACCATAAGCCAAATGGAAGGTAATTTCATAGCTGCGAGTATGCGCGCTACTAATATAATATATAATATATATATTATTATATATATATATATATAATTATATTTATACTTATATATATATATTATATTATATATATAATATATATATATATATATAATATATATTATTATATATATTATTTATATATATATAATTATATAATTAGTGGATTTTTGTTGGATTGGGACGGTTCTCACATAGGGTATGAGGAGAAGGTATGGGTGTGATTTCCTTTCGACTTACGTTAGTTCATCTATTTTAACTTCTTTTTTGGTGCATGTTCACACCTCACCTCACCTCATGGGGCTGAGATGAGTCTAAGGAAGG
>JABUQX010073151.1:0-7500 GCA_015478945.1 Trachelipus rathkii
TTCATCAAAATGATATGCGAAATATGACTTGAATCACGATTCAATACGATCTACTGGGTGGGTGGGACGGGTAGGGGACTACTGGATAGGTGGTTTGATTTACTGGATTAGTGAAAACTGTTTATTCGTACTAGTTGCAATTATATTGTAAATATTACCATGACAATGTGAAATTAACACTGATTTGTTAGAAATGATGAGTTTTGAGATATTACTGTGTTAACTGACGATGATGTGTTAGAAGCGTGAGCATAGGTTAGGTTAAGTTTTGCTGGGTAATGATGTTATGCTAAATTTTGCTAATGTCTATGTTTATTCATAGGACAATTGATGTTATACTCAAAACGAATGACACTTTGATGAAGATGATGTTAATTCATAGTTCCAGATGTTGGTATCTTTGATAGATTGGTCACTTTGTTAAGGGATTTTGTTAGATGATGCGGCTTTACCTGCTGCTGATATGTGAGAAAAGTAGGAACATATCGAGTATTGTGCGACCTATTAGCTACTTTACGAGAATTTTCAGGAGCTGATTATTCATACACGAGGTATGTTAAGTTTGCCTTTGGCATTCACTATATTCTTGAATTGCAGTTATGATATGGTAGCTTTATTGAAGCTAAAGCTTTGTTGGTTAAGCATATTCGATGGATTCTCAATAAAGAACTTATTTTTGTGTTATGTCTGGATAAAACTTTGTTATGTTTACAATTATTCGTTGGTTTGTATGATAATTGGTCGAGATTATGATAAATCCTTGTTAAATATTACTATGTCAGTGTAAAATTAACGTTAATATGTTGAAGATATGTTTTGAAAACTTATGAATAGGTTACGTTTTATAACTGCAATGTTAGTTACTTTTTGAATGTGTTGTAAATTAGTAGACTTTGTTTAATGTTAACACTATTCTTGCCTTTGGAATTGTGTTAGGTTTTGTCATTGTGGCTTATATTCTTAGTTCATATGATGCTATGTTAGCTTTATTAATGTGAAAACCTTGTTATGTTAGCATATATTCGATGGTTAGTATATAAAGAACTTATTTTTGCGTGCTATGTTTATCCGAAATAATTGTCTAAATGTTACGTAAATCAGTTGTTAATGTAAATTAACATTGATATGTTAAGAGATATGCGAAAAAGAGAGAATAGGTTACGTTTTGTATGCTTTGCTAGGTACTTTACTGCTATTATGTATGGAACTTTGTTAATGTTAGTTGTTTATTCTGGCGTAAGGTGTGTTAGGTTTTGTCATTGTACATTATATTCTTAGTTCTGGTAATGCCATGTTAGCTTTATTAATGTGAAAACAATGTTACGTTAGCATATATTCGTTGGTTGGTATATAAAGAACTTATTTTTGTACTATGTTATTGTTGTTGTTGTTAGTTGTTGTTGTTGTTGTTGTCGTTGTTGTTGTTGTTGTTGTTATTTGTTGTTGTTGTTATTGTTGTCTAACGAGAATATATATACCCTTTTGAACTGTGATATGGTTCGTTCGCGCGTTGTATTCTGTTTACTTTCTTCTGATTGAAAGAAAGAATCTCATTTCCTATAAGGGTTGTTACACCATTTTCTTCAGTAGGATATTTTTCGCTGTACTGGTACGATGGCATCTCCCCGCATCTCCACATCTGCTATTGATATCTTCACGAGGAGCTTTTCGTTATTCCCAACGTTGTGTCAATAAAATTTTATCGTCAACCTGATGGATACCGATTACCTTGCTTGTATTCCTGCCAGAGGAGATCAAATAATAGACCTTTATTCGTTTGTGCTGATAGATTCATATTATCGACATCGCTGCTGCATGGCTAGAGAATATGTTATTCCATGGTTCGACGAGTAGTGAAATATCTATCAGGGGCTGTTGATAGTGTGGAGTCATAATAGAATAGACATTGTGCTCTCGTCGTGTGACAATATTTAAATCCCTTGATGTACGCAACTATTGAAAGCCCGATTGTATGACCTTCATGCGTACGTGTATAGGTTCCACAGTTCGAACATCTGGAAATATTACATCATTGCTTAAAATAAAAAGCAATTAACGTCACATGCTAACGATGTTGACACTTGATGACATAACATATAGCACATGAGTATAATCTATGATATTTTTACCAGAAATGTGAACTTCCGTATAATACAGTGTACAGGAGTGCATTAATAAACTATCAGCCTGGATAAGTTTACTTCTCTCTTGTATTAGAGAGAGTGCTGCTGAATCAAAATATGCTGAAAAATGGTTTTAGTGTTGCTGAAGGCATTTATACATATTCTTTTAAAGGATGTTGAATCTTTAGAGAGATATATAGAACATTACCCAACTTGAATCCTATTTTCTCTGATTAGATGAATTAATATATTAAAATAAACTTATATTTTTTATGTACTTATATGTTTTTATGTATTAACACTCTTTTCAGTGAAAATTATATGTTTAAAATATGAAAACTTGTTTTAACCCACTTATGTTCGATTTATTGACCACATTGATGATGATGGCTGTTTATTCATCTGTTTGTTGTTATGTAGGCATACTTTCGCTGCTTTGTATGATAATTACACAATGTTATAGTAAATTTTTGTTAAATATTACCATGTTAATGCTAAAATTAACATTTACATTGTTATGTTAGAAACATGCTTGACAAAGTGTGAATAAGTTGCGTTTTGGTAATGTTAGTTACTTACTGGTGTTAAGTGTGGAGCTGAATATTAACCATTTATTCTTGTTTAAGATGGGCTACGTTTCTCGTTGTGGGTTATATTCATAGTTTCAGATGATGCTGAGTAAGCTTTATTACTGTTGAGAAAACTTTGTTATGTCAGCATATATTGGTTGATGTTTATAAAGAACTTGATTTTATGTTATGATTATCAAAAATGATACTCAAAAATATGGCACTTGAATCAAATAGATCAATAGATCAATATTAGATCACAGATGGTCAGGAGGGGGGGGAGAGGGGCTGGATGGTGGTTTGATTTATTTTTGCTTTTAAGGTATGTAAAGCAGTAAATTTTATAGGATTATAGCTGCAAAAGAATAAGAAATTTATTTATTTATTTTACATTGTTATTTATTTTATTTCTTAAATATTGAAAAACATTATTTTTTTAAAATCTACAGACCCGATAACATATATATGGACATCACCATTGTATCATTACACAAATATTTAATAACACGGTACCACACCTTTCTTCCATCTATTCTTCTTTCTTCCCTTCCTCATTTCTTCCATCTATTCTTCTTTCTTCCCTTCCTCTTTCAGGGTTTCCCACTGCTCCCTTTCAGTCAGGACTAAATGGGGGTCTGTGAACTACAGACTTATAACCATCATGTTCGAACTCTACGACCTCGATAACCCTTATAAGCACAAGATTGTGGTGCATCACAGAATGTTTATTAACTCGACACCACAGTGATGGCTCAGCACCAGGTGCTTGGAAGATTCCAGCCACAGATTCACATATCATTGTTTTTAAATTACTCTGAATCCCTCTCTACAATGAGTACAACACTTCAGTTTTTGAAGTAGGTGGGGTCCCCGTCGAAGGGGGCCACGGGTTTATCGCCGTACCAGCAGATTTCCCCATAACACCCCTCAAATTTTAATCGGGCCCGATAACTCTAGCCCATGTGGAGTATGTTGGACTTAGAGCGCTGGATGCGAAAGAAGAAACCGCGGTGGAAATAATAGCACAAAAATAATAATAATAATAATAAATAATAATAATAATAATAATAATAATAATAATAATAATAATAATAATAATAATAATAATAATAATAATAATAATAATAATAATAATAATAATAATAATAATAATAAAAACTCAGAGGATGGGTGAGCGGAGCGCTACAGCGCGATGCGGTGCGATGCGGTGCGGCGCGGTGCGGTGCAGGCGGGAGATGGACGGGGACTGAGAAGTTGGATCGCCAGAGGATGAGTCGAAAGCGGAACGCTACGGCGCGGTGCGGTGCGGTGCTGTGCGGTGGGAGCGCGGTGCAGTGCGGTGCGGGTGCGGTGGGGTGCGGTGGTGCGGTGCGGTGCGGTGCGGTGCAGAAGACCGACGCTAAGGACACGCAGAAGCAGGCGCAGAGGGACTTAAAAAAACAACTCAGAAGTGGAAACACTTCTTCGGTAACAATAATAATAATAATAATGTGTTTGTGTATGCGCACGCGCGCTCAGTCATGTGTCTGTCGGTCAAACAGACCGTCGGTCTGTTTGACCTCAAGTCGGTCACCCAAGCGCTCGTTGGTAAACTCACCACGCAGATCACACGTCACAGGGCGTAAGCTGTATCGGCATCCACCCTCGGGGGTGACCACCCTCTATATACATCCTACAGACGAAATTTACGGATTCGAAGGAAGCATCCCTTACATAGTTATATTCCAGTTTGTAGGACCTATATATCTCTATTCCTTCATATCGAAGAGGGTGGTATCAGCTCAAACTGTACCATCTACTATATATATATATATATATATATATATATATATATATATATATATATATATATATATATATATATATATATATATATATATATATATATATATATATATATATATATATATACTCTATATACTATATATATATATAAAAAGTCTTTTAATCTCTCACAGCACTGGGCTCGGACTCAGTCCTTGCTGTGTATAGTATTTCATTGTTGTAACTGGACTATGATGAGCTAAAATGAAACTTTGGAAGAATACTAACTTCCCAGAAGCTACCCCGCTCGCACTCAGGTCAAACTCAGAGAGATGATGTATATATCATTTTTTTTAAAAACTGCTAATACTCTTACAGTTCAGAAAATATAAAATACCTTTTAATCTCTCCTAATGGGATCGAACTTGAGCCCCTGCTGTTAGTAAAGCAAGTGTTTTAAACGCCACTGGACCAAGATGAGCTAAAGGAAAATTTGGAAGAATAACACCTGTCAAGAACTTCCCTTTTACTCTGGTCACTCAGAGAAATGATGTATAAATATCGTTTAAAAAAAAGAAAAAAAAACTGCTAATACTCTCTCAGTTCAGAAAATATAAAGAATCTTTTAATCTCTACTTTTAAGCTGAACTTGACCCTCTCAGATAGAAACTTATAGCCATATCCCACCACGATGACCCATTAAATTCAAACCTTGGAAAAATTCCACATACTTCCCAGAGGCTTACCGCTCACACTCGATCCCACTTAGAGAGATCCAGTCATCTATTGATGCGGAGATAACTGACCAGATGCAGATAGCTGCAGCAGGAAGAAGATAAATCACTCCTTTTGCTATTTTCAATACAATTTCATTTTCACATTATATATATATATATATATATATAAATATGAGTATAACTTATATATATATACATATATATATATATATATATATATATATATATATAACTCTATATATATATATAACCTTATATATATATATATATATATATATATATATGCTACTATATATACTATATATTTATATATATATATATATAAATGAGCTTGAAAAAGCAATCAATTAAAATATAAATAATGTTAATATAAAATGCCCAGGTAATCTGTAAATTTGTCAATTGCAAGCACATTATCAGTATTATTATATAATGTTCACATCTCTCAGCCAATCAAATTGCAAGAAATGTATAATGATATGACCTATATCATCTTTGGGTTTGTCGCTGAAGCCCCTATTTACAGGCAAGAGTTTTTCTCTTATTAAAGAAACATCAAGGAACTTTAAAACATCTTTCAAACTTCATACTTTTAAAAAATAATAAATTAATAAAAATATTATAAATTCATAAATTATTATTAGAATAAGTGAAATAATTTATTAAAGTTTACATTTTTAAAGTAAAATCTTTCATTTCCTTACTTTAGCTATAATATACACTTTATAAAGTATGAAATATTATGAAAAGCTTAAACAATTAAAATGTCAAAATCTAACAGTTTTCTTTGAAAAATATGTATTTAATGGGAGTACTTTGAAAAGTGTCCTAATTATTATTATTATTATTGTGTATTGTGTGTGTGTGTGTGTATTATTATTATTATTATTATTATTATTATTATTATTATTATTAATGAAATTTAATATGAATTTTTTTTTCCTGTTTTTTTAATTTTTTAATCTTCGGTTTCAATATATATATATATATATATATATATATATATATATATATATATATATATATAAAAGATATATATATATATATATATATATATATATATATATATATATATATATATATATATATATATATATTTATATATATATACCACACCATGGCTATATATATAACTGCTGCTGCTGCTATATACTACTCTCCTGCTATATATAAAGCTTTTGATAAAGGTTCCATAAGGCTGTCGAAGAAGTTATTTCAATGTCGTATAGGTGGAGTGGTACATGGTTGGATTAAAGATTGGTTGTGGAATAGAAAACAGTGTGTACAACTAAATGGTAATAAGTCATCAGGAAATAGTGAAGAGTGGTGTCCCACAGTGTTCAGAGCTGGGGCCACTATTATCCCTCATATATATAAATGATTTAGACCAGGGACTTAAATGCAAGGTTTCTAAGTTTGAAGATGATACCAAAGTGGCCACCTCAGTTAGGAGTAGTGAAGGATGTATAAAGATTTAAAATGATCTTGATAAATTTCTTGGGTGGGCAGATAAGTGGCAAATGAATTTTAATAGTAAAAAGTGTAAGGCTAAAAAATTTCCAGAAATATACCATTAGGGCTAAAAAAAGGTTCAGGAAGGTAGCTGAGTACTAGAAAGTCGCTAAGAAATGCCAAAAATATATCAAGAAGGCTAAAAAAGTGCTAAAAATTCTAAAATTTACAAATAGGTTGCCAGAATTATAAGGTAAATTGCTAAAAAAGGTTCAGGAAGGTAGCTTAGAACTAGAAAGTCGCTAAAAAGTGCTAAAATTATATAAATATACAGACATGTTGCCAGATTTAGCGACAAATCTGGTACCTGCTGCTTTACCTTATATGCTACTTACGTGGTTTATGTTTTCCTAAAGTGACTGCCCTGATACTGCAGAAAATTTTCTACGGGGTGGGTATATAGTTGCATTGATGCTGTCGTCTGTATTAGTGTGGGGTTTCATTGGACTAGGGGCTTTCCCATTCCTGCGAGTGATATTTACCCTAGTAGTGCGTTATTTTTGACGAGTAATATATATATATATATATATATATATATATATATATATATATATATATATATATATATATATATATATATATATATATATATATATATATATATATATATATATATATATATATATACACTAATAAACTTAATTAATGGATTAAACGAATCTCCTTTTTTAAAATAAAAAAATGGTAACTTTCTTGCCTGCCTCTGGCAACATTAAAATGTAACTAAGAGATGCCAAAGGCAACAATATAAACAATTTTATATACTAAATTCTCACACACTATCTTTGCTATTCG
>JABUQX010073151.1:12500-31215 GCA_015478945.1 Trachelipus rathkii
TTAATTTAGACGAATTGTTACTGGAAATAATAGTATAACTATAAAAAAGCAGATGGTTAATCCAAGGATTTTGTAAATTAAATAAAATTAAGAAACCAAAGCTGATTGTTTGAGCATTCATAAAATTTGCAAAAGAATGTGTGGATTAAGACTATTTATATTGATAAAAGATATGATTTTATTTATAGTTAACTTTTATAAGTAACAATATAAAATATTATATATATATATATATATATATATATATCTATAATCTTGTAAAATTATTATGTATACATCTATATACAATAATATACATATATGATACATATAGAATATAATATATATATATATAATATATATATATTATATATATATTATATATATATAATTATATTATATATATATATATATATATCGGAGGTAGGCATAAGCGCAAAGGAAAGTGCAATTTGCGCTTTAGGTAAAAAATGTGCGCTTTTGCGTTTGTGCGAATTTCGAAAGATCTGCGCTTTTGCATTTGCGTTTAACAACTTTTTTAAGAGCGCAAAAGCGCTTATTTTGCGCTCTATCCAAATAATTTGCGCTTATATAGCAAAAGCGCAAATTTGCGCTCTATCTAAATAATTTGCGTTTATATATATAATATATATTATATATATATATATAATATATATATAATATATATATTATATATATTTATAATATATATATATATAATATATATATTATATAATATATATATATATATTTATATAATAAAACAACTGGAACTGGAAGTGAAAATGCTTCCGTCATTGGCTTTGGCAGTAGTGCTGATGTCAAGCAGATAAGAGTACGTAAAGCTCACTATTCAGTGAGTGTGGCTAATTTCAGTGATTTTCCTAATATTTAATTTAATTTTTTTTTTCTATATTATTTTTGAAACTATTTCGTAAATTCATAATATTGGCAAGATTTTTTATATTAAAGTGGTTATTTTATATTTTAAAAATTTTAAAAAAGTTATATTAAGAGAATGGAATAACTTGAGGGAATTAATCGTGGTGTGCCTCAATCGCAAGGCAATCGTGAGGCATTTCTCCTGCTTATGCACTGATATCTTCGTCAAATCTTTCTCTTATTAACATATCATTATTTGACAATAATTTTAATTTTTTTGTAATTATACCTTACATATAAAACGTTTAATAATCCTGTTTAATCGCTTAAATTTGTTAAAAAGAAAAAAAATAGTTAATTAATTATTTAAAATTAGAATTTACTAGTTCCCATAGAATAGACTAAGTAAATTGTCATTCCCGTTTTCTTTTTTGCTTATGTGCTTTCTTGCATATTTAAATCCACTGTTGTAAATAAAAATAATAATAATATAATATAATATAATAAATAATAATATAATATATAATATAATAATATCTTCATAATATACTTAAATATTATATTTTAAATATCTGTTGACGGGGTTAATTCCATATGAAATATAGAGTTTTCTTGACAATGTGTGCTTTCAATTAGTTTAAAAGTAAATTTTAAGATATTTTTGGATTAAAATAATAACCTAACCCAAAATTAATTTTAATATTTTTTGGTTTATGGTTATGGCACTTATTCATATATATATATATATATTTAGTAAATAAATATTACAGTAACCAGATATTTTGTATTATAAGTAGTGAGTAAGTAATATTATAATATATTTAATAATTATAATAATACTTGTCCTGTTGTACGAATCATGGTGGATGTTACATTATACACCATTTACAAAATATATATATATATATCTAATATGTATATATATATGGTATATAATATATAATATATAAATATATATTAATATATATATAATATATTAATAATATATATATATATATATATATAATAATATATAATGAAAGGTCGGGGATTAACCATAAACCAAAAATATTAAAATTTTTTGTATTTCTTTTTATATCAAATTTAAATTTACTTTTAAATTAAATGTACCATGGTAGTAATATGCAGTTTTGATAAGATCACTACTATTTTATTATGGATTAACGTCAGTCAACAGGAATGCTGGTAAAAAGCATACCAATACCTCTGTAAAACACTAGCTCACTCAGACTAGGTCCCTTTTATCCACAATGATTAATTGGCACAGCACTCTGTCCATTCAAACTTTCCTAATACTAACTCTGGCATATTCGCTCCTTTTTATCAACATAATCTAATTTTAATTAAACTCAGACCATGGTTCATGCTGCTACATCTAAATAACTTTACACAAGGCTGCTCACTCACAACCATAACTTATTCTTATCTACGTTTATCTTCAAACATCTCCTTTTACATACTTTGACAATCTCTCTAAGCATCCTACAAACCTCTTCAGATTCGGCCACAGAAGGCCCCCCAAAAAATCCCTCCAGCAATTCATATAGGCCAGGGCACCTCCACACTTCATTCTCGACATCATTTCCTATTACGATCCTTAGCGCTTAAAGGTCTATCTAATAAACTTTCATAAAACCCATTTATATATTTGGGACATACCAAAGAAGACAGACATCGAGTCACCGCTATTATATAAAACAATCACATTAAAAACTGCATTATTCTTACACACGCCTCATCTATCGTCATACTCATACGTTTGTCCATAGTAAGCTAAACACACATGTATTCAATAACACCTGCCATATAGAGCTTCCCTTATTTATCCTATCATACACCTACCGCTCTGGTTTCAGAATCCAAAAAACCTATTCTTCTTCTCTCATTTTCTCATTATTTGTTTTCAATGTAAAGGATTTGTTTCACACATCCTCTACACTTCTAAACGCACTTGTTCTTCCAATCGTCCTTCAGTCATTCGACGCATATAATAAAATACCAGTATAAATATTTCTACTAACACTAATAACTATTCCACTATAATTCTACAGTTACCTATCTCTCTTACCTTATAAAGGGTGCATTACTGCTCTCCTCATTTTCTAATCTACGTCCATGAAAAGTTTTGTACACACTTCCATCCTCTCAATGTTCTCCAGACGCATAGTTTTTTGCTCATTTCATGGTAATTTCATCTATTAGAATGCGATTTTATCGTCTCATACTTTATCTCGTCCTTTCCCATTACATCCTCCTTAACTAAATATTGACCTTAACAATCCCTAAAATACTATCTTCTTATTGCAGTCATACAAATTATCATACACAACTCACTATCATCTCTGGATTACTGCAATGTTTTCAGTTTGAAGTGGTTTCACATATACTCTTTAATGGAATTTTCTATTCAACCCAAATTTTTAACCCGAAAAAGCACCTCTCTAATTCATATTCTATAGTCTATGCAGATTTCCCTTTAATACATATATATATATATTATTATATATTATATTTATATATATATATTATATAGATAAAAGTTATATATAATTAATATATATAATAATAGTATTATATATAATATGTATATATTATATATATATATATAATATATTATATAATTTTATAGTATATATATAATTTTTGTATATAAAGTAATTATTTTAAATTAATATTAATAAATAAATTATTATATATAAGGAGGATTTTTTTGAATTTGGAACGGGGTGTCAATTGCTATACATTCAAAGAAAGTCGATAACAAATGGTAACGGACTAAAAAGTAACGTTGGAAAAAATAGCTGAAGTCATTCGGGGCGTTGCATGAAAGAAAAAGTCCTAGTCGTTTACTTCTTCTCAAAAAAAACCTAGTCGTGTTGGTTTTTTAAAATTTTTGAAGGTAACGGAATTTTCCCGGGTGGCCTCGTGTATATTATATATATATATATATATATATATATTTATATAATTATATTAATTATTTATAGATATAATATAATATATTATATATATATATATATATATATTATGATATTATAATTTATTATGATATTACTAATAATATATAATAATGTTTATATTATATATAATAATAGTTAATATATATATTACTAAATATATATATTTTAATATAATATTATTATATATATTATAGTATGAAAAATTTTGATATTGAGCAAGGCGATTTTTTTTCCAAGTGATTAAGTTTATAAGTAGTATAGGAAGAAGTGGATTATATTATTATTATTATTTATTATATATTATTAGGTATTTATTTTTAATTTTATTGTTTATTATTGTTTTCTCATTTGATATAATATTTTTAATAATTTTATTTTTTGGTTATTAGTAGTATTAAGTTATATTTATTATTATTTATTTTATTAATATAATTGATTATATAATTTTATTATTATTATTAATATATTATTATTATTAATTTTATTATTATTATTATTATTATTAATATATTATTTAATTATATATATTATTATTATTATAATATTATATATTTATTATTTTATTTATTATTATATATGTATTTATATATTATTGTTTTTTGTTTCTTTGTATGATTAATTTATAGATATTTAATTTATTTATAATGTAAAAATTTAGTGTATAATATATTAATTAAATTTATATATATATACTATATTATTTTATATATTATATAAAAAGTATCTTTGATTGTATTTTAATATATTATTAGTCGATTTAGATAAAGCCAAATATATATAGATGATATATATATAATATAATATTATATAAGTATAATATAATAATTATACATAAAAACAAATTATTAGTTTTGAACACAATATTAACTCTGGTCTTAAGGCAGTTTCATATTTCAAAGGGAATTACTTTTAAACTTTGGGGTGAAAATGATATATTTTATATATTATATTATTATTATTTATTTTATTATTATTTATTCGGCTTTAACAGCAAGCGAAAAAGCGTTGTTGATTTTCCTCTTTTTTTTATTTTCCTTTTCTTTTTCTTTTTTTTATATTTCTTTATTTCCATATTAAATTTTATTTATTTTTTGTTCAAACTTTTTCTTTCATTTTTTTTTTTTTCATTTTTATTTTTATTTTTTTTTTTTATTATTGTTTTAGCCTATTTTTACAGAGGTGGTAAGTACTTAAAGGAAAGAATTGGCATAACTCGTGAAAGTTCGAAGTGCAACTCTTAAACTATTTAGTATGATCGCTGGCGGTGCTTGCGCTTTATTATTTATTTTTTTTTTTTGCGCTCCTAAATTTGCTTTTAGAAAAAATTTGATTTGCGGACATGAGCCTTTGCGCATGCGGACTAAATTTTTTTAAAACTGTGCGCTTATTTGCGCATGCGGGACTAAGTTTTTCCAATTTTGCGCTTTTGCGTTTGCCCCTTAAAGTTTAAAATTTGCGCGCACACCTCTATTTTTTTATCGAAATATTTACCATATAAAGGTACGGATAGATGATTGTGTTAGGTACATGTGTATATTATGTATATATATATATATAGTAGATTGGGTATATGTGTTAAAACAATAATTTATAATTATTGTTATTATATTATATAATATATTATAAATATAATATATAAATATATATATATATTCTAATATATATTATATATTTAGTATGTATTATATATCTATATATTATATTATATATTAATTATATATATAAAATCATATAAATTATATGTGTATTATATACATACACATATTTATATATATTACGTCTATCTTATATACTATATATATACTCCTATAATATTATATATATATTAATTGATTGTAAGTTAAAAGTTTGAATAAGGGAGCACGAGCTTTTTTAATAAAGGTACGGTATGAATAAAGGTTTAGGTTATAATTTAAACCATACTATTTTTTTATTCACATAGGCCACATGAAAATTTATTTCTTCTTTTATAATGATAAGAATAACTTTGTTTGGAGCTAGTTAAGGAAATCAAATACTGTAACAAATGGGTTAGAAGTTAATAAAGAGTTTAGGGAAATACAGCTGTAGGCTCATATATTTAAGGGTTAAGGGTTAGAACGGAACCGTACCCGTGCCCCGGCCCGGCCAAGGCCAACGCCGGCCATTTTTTTAGCGACCCCACCCCGGCCAAAAGAGACCAAAAATAGGAAAAACGGTTTCGGCCGGAGGTTACTTTAATTTACACTAATATAGAAACAAAAATAAAAATACATTTTAATTATAAATTTTTGTCAAAAAAATGATGCAATATAAAATATAACAAATATAATATTTTATAAAATATATTAATAACTATGATTCAAAATTAAATTCAAACCAAAATATGAACTGTTTTTTAATCATAAAAATATATAGAAAATAATATAACGAATTCGGAAAAAGGAATAAGTTAATCAATTCAACACAATTTATAGTATAATTTATCAATTTTTAATATATATATATTATATTTAATTGTATATATATATATATGAAATATATATAAAAAAAAAATAAATATACTATATAGCTTAATTATATATATATTTATATCTTTAAACTATGTACTAAATATTACTCATAAATAGATTTAAATATATAAAAACATATACACACACATACATAGGAAGCTTATGTACGGTTTTAAAGTGTTATGCTTTACTGTCACTAATCATGTTTGTAAAAATTAAAATTTCAACCTTGATAAGACCTATTGTATATAATGATAACATATAAAAGGAAGGTAATATATAGATAAGAACGCGAGACCTCTTCAGCTTAGGGACTAGATTTCTTTTCTGATCATATAAATAAGTGTTTAAGATATATAATCTTCATGGATAATATTTTGATGTTTTCAGATATTGCATTTTGATAATATATAGAGATATATTGTAGTTGTTATATATAAATGCAAAGGATTCCTGATTTTCAATGTTTCGTGTGATTGATAATTTTGATCATCTTTATATTGTTGATATAATAATAATAATGATTGTTAAAGGTGAATTTATGCTGTCCTTGTGCAGGTCATGCTGTATGTTGATTTTTCTTCTTTGCAATCTATGGTTTCACCTATATATGTTTATTGCAAGTATTGCAGGGGATGTGATATATAAAGCTGGGGAGATTTTCTTTCGTTTTGGGGGGTTTTGAGAATGTTCTCTATTGTGATGTTGTTCGGTCTTATGAGGTAATATTTTTTGGAATATTTTTTTAACGAATATAATGGTAATTGAGGAATTGGTAAAAGCGAGTGTTCTAATTTTTCGGGGGAAAAGTGCTATGTACCTCTTTTTTGCTTTTGTTAACCCACACAGATGCTTTGTGGATGAAACACTCAAAGGATGTAAGTGATTTGGAAAGTATCTGTGGGGATGTATTTTAGTTTTCTGTGCTACAAGGGGGGAGAGCATGAATACGAAAAGCAGGAGAAATAAAGAGATGACGAAATTAATTTTTTGTGTTTGGGGAAGATTAGATAGCCAAGTGTAATATAGTTGTTTTGGTCGATGTTGGTTTCTATATGATATAATGATTGGCAAGTAATTGTTAATTCCATGTGATTAAGGTATCAAAAGGAATAGAGTTGTTGGAAGGCTTTCTATCGTATACTGAACTGAAGGATGAATCGAGTTAATATAGTTTAGGACATCATTAGGTTGGTGTTGTGAGTAAGGGAGACAAAAATGTCATCTAATCTAATCCATAAACTAATGTTTAATAAAGGGTGGGGTAAAATAGATAAATTCTGTTAGTTCCATATATTCTGAGTATGGGAGACAGTGGGGATCCATACTCAGGCCGAAAGTTTGCTTGTAATATTTGCCATATAATGAAAGAAGTTATGTTGTAATGAAAGATTAATGAGCTGTTTTAATATATGAATGGGACAGGCAATATCTCATTACACATAACTTCTTTCATTTTAATGGCAAAATATTACAACAAACTTTCATACACATACATGATGACTGCACAAGGACAGCATGAAATTCAGCTTTAACAAGGTCATAGGCGTAACACGGCCCACTCTATCATATAACAATATAAAGGATGATCAGAATTCAATCACAGAAACATCCGCAAAATATGGAATCCTTTCGCATTTATAATAGTAACAACTACAATAATCATCCCGGTGAAGTTTAGATAGATTTTATACAAAATGAATATCTGAAAACATCAAAATATTTCAACAACACCATGAAGAAAATAGCAGACAAACTGAAACACACTTGAACTGATGATGATCAAGAAAGAAATCCAGTCCTTAGCCTGAAGAGGTCTCGAGTGTCGGGACGAAAATTAGCTTTCCTTTTTAAAATTTATTTCATTAAAAAAAAGTGTCTTTAACAATGTTTTTAATTTGTGTACATTTAGTAATAAAATGAAGTGCCAGTAAAGCATAATAACTAAAAAAGAATCCAAGGGCTTCCTTTCTAAAGTAAATATTCAAACTACAAAGTAGTTCTTAAATATATTATATATATATATATATATATACTATATATTATTATAATATATAATATATATAATAATCTAATTATATATATATATGATAAATTATATATATTTATATATATATATATATATAGATATATATATATATATATATATATAATATATTATTATAATATATATATATATATATAATTATATGATATATAATATATTATATATATAATATATATATATAATATTATATAATATATATATTACAGTATTATTATATATATATTATATTATAATATATTATATATCTATATATATATATAATATTATATATATTTATATATATATATATATATTATATTATATATATATATATACCGGTATATTTTATATATATATATATATATATATATTTATATCATATATTATTATATATATAAATATATATATATTATATATATATATATATATATATATATATATATATATACGGTATATTTCAATGTTTTATTATATGGTATATATATAAAAGTTTATATATATATATTATATAATTTATTATTTATATATCCATATATATATTTAATATATTTATATATATTTATAATGTATATATATTCTATATATATATATATATATAATATAATAATAAACTTATTCTCTAGAAAATCATTATTTTTCTAAACATTTCTTCGAAAATATTCATTTACTTTGGAATTAATTAAATGTATTCCTTTTTTATAATTTAATTATTAATATTAAATTTTATTAATTTTCATCCTAAGGTTTTAAGATTTTCAGTGTTTTGACTTACATTTTATTGTTTTACTAACCCGGCCCCGCCCCGCGCCCCGGCCGCCCGCCCCGGGGAGGCCCCGCCCCGGCCCGGCCGGCGGCCCCGCCGGCCGCCGGGCCGGCCCGGCCCCGGCCCCGGCCCGGCAAAATTCCCGCCCGGTCGGTCCCTAGTTAGGGTTCAATACACAGTAGGCTCAATTATTTACTGGCTAGGGTTTAATACACTGTTGGCTAATTTATGTACAGGTTAGCGTTCAACACACTCAATGCTTATTTATTTACGTGTTAGGGTTCAATACTTTGTAGGCTTATTTTGTGCAGGTTAAGATTCGATACACTGTAGGCTAACTTATTTGCAGGTTAGGGTACAATATACTGCATGGCTATTTATTTACGGGTTATTGTTCAGTGCACTGTAAGCTTATTTATTAACTGGTTACGGATTTGAATAAAATGCATGTTTATTTATTTACGGGTTTGGGTTCAATAGAGTATTTCCTTATTTATTTACAGGATATGGTTCAATACACTGTAAGCTTATTTATTAACGGGTTAGGGTTCAATACACTGTAAGCTTATGTAATTAGGGGTTAGGTTTCAATACGCTGTAGGATTATTTTTTTACAAGGTAGAGTTCAATACATTGCGTGCATATTGATTTACGGGTTTGGGTTCAATATACAATAGGCTTGTTTATTTACGGGCTAGGGTTCAATACACTGAAGACTTATATATTTGCGGGTTTGATTTCCATACACTGTAAGCTTATTTGATCATAGGTTAGAGTTCCTGTAGGTTAATTTATTTACTGGTTAGTGTTTCTTTAAATACATGTTACGTTTGCTTGTAGCCGAATTTAGGATCAATATACTGTATTTTTATTTCCTTGCAGGTTAGGGTTCAATACACTCAAGGCTTATTTATTTACAGATAAGTGTTCAATACAATGCAAACTTTTTTATTTATTCAAGGTTCAATTTACTGTAGACTTATTTATTTACAGGTTAGGGTTTAATAAACTATAAGCTCATTTATTTATAGGCCAGGATTAAATATACTATAAGGCCTATTATTTACGGGTTAAGGTTCAATACAATGTAGAATTAATTATTTATCGATTAGGCTTTTCAATACCTTGGATGCTTATTTATTTACGGGCTTCAGTTCAATTCACTGTAGGCCCATTTATTTACAGGTTAGGGTTCAATACACTCTAGGCTTATTTATTTACGAGTCAGGGTTCAATACACTGCATGCTTTTTATTTCTTAACATTTATTTTTGTTAACAGTTATTTTTAATTTATTTAAGTTTAATTTTGTCCGTTGTTTCAGGGATTTTTGTTTGCTAATATATTTTGTTTTAGGTTTAGTTAGTTTTACATTAAATTTGTGAGTGTTTGAACGCTCTTGTGTTTGTGCGTGTGTGTGCTTGTTCGAAATAACTGGATATAGTGAATGTGAAGGTTGTCGTAGACAAGGATTGCTCTTATATGTTATCAATGTTCGTGACCTATTTTCTAATTTCGATTCTGTGGAGTATTAATCACCACTCAAACTTTCACCCCAACATTTTACATCTGCTTCAGAGCCAGATAAATAGTGATTCTTTCTTCAATAACCTTAATATCTCCATCAACAACTTACTATATAATTTCAAACTGAATGGTGATGTTTGCGACTATATAATCATTAAAATCCCTGTAACACGTTTCGAAAACTTTTAATCTCTTATCTTCGACAGTAGTATTGGGCCGAGTTGGAGAAGCCCTTCCTTCTTAAATATATTCTCCGCGTGTAAATATATATACCTGGGAAAGGCAAACCGGTTATTTTCACATTAAATTACATTTGAATAAAAATAAAAAATAAATAATAAATAATAAATAATAAATAATAAAAAATAATAATAATAAATAATAAATAATAAATAATAAATAATAAATAATAAATAAAAAAAAAAAAAAAAAAAAAAAAAAAAAAAAAAAAAAAAAAAAAAAAAAAAAAAAAAAAAAAAATAAAAAAAAAAAAAAAAAAAAATAATAATAATAATAATAAATAATAATAAATAAAAAATAATAAATAAATATATAAATAATAATAATAATAATAAATAATAAATAATAAATAATAAATAATAAATAATAAATAATAAATAATAAATAATAAATAAAAAAATAATATAATAATAAATAAATAAATAAATAAATAAATAAATAACAAAAAATAAATAAATATTTAATAAAAAATAATGTTTAACTAATATTCACTATCGCAGTACATGGCCCCGCGCTTGCAGCACCATCACTGCGCGACGCATCACTCCAAACTGCACCACACCGCACCGCACCGCACCGCACCGCACCGCACAGCACCGCACCGCACCATGCCTAGCAACGTCCCTAGCAACCGGTGAAGTTTGCGACATATTATCTTCCTCATACTTGGCACCCCTTTGGGGTGACGTTTTAAGTGGTCGTGCACCCCCCGAGGGGGTGCTGGTCTCTCCAAGTAGAAAATTGACATTGAAGGATGAAATTTATTATACACTTTTTACTATAAGATAACCTCGACGCCAACGAGATAACGTGTCGCTACGCCCATAGGGTGTTAGAGCAAAGCCCCAAAACATTGGAAATTGACTTTGAAGGATGAAATTTGGTTTACCCCTTTCTTATAAGGTAACCTCGTCGCACCCAAGGTTACCTGACGATACGCTCATTAAGAGATGGGGCTGTGCCCCAATTCCTTAGAAATGGTTGTAGAAGGATGAAATTTGGTATACATTGCTCTTTTTAAGGCAACCTCGTCGCTCATTACGCTCATTGGGTGTTGGGGCTGAGCCCCAATACGTTGGAAATTGACGTAGAAAGATGAAATTCAGTGTACACCGTTCTTTTAAGGTAACCTCGTCGTAGGCGAGGTTACGTGACGCTACACCCACCGAGTGTTCGGGCTTAGGCAAAATGCTTTGCACATTGGCGTAGAAGGATGAAATTTGGTAAATATTGTTTTCAAGAGGAAACATCGTCGCAGACGAGGTCACGTAACGCTACGCCCATAGGATGTAGGGCTAAACCAAAATACCTTGGAAATTAACGTAGAAAGATAAAACTTGGTATACATCAGTAGTGATCGTGCCATTTGAGATGTGACACCTTTTTCGATATGAAGGAATAGATGTATTGGCTTCAAACTTGAAATATAATCTATGTATGTGTTAAGCTCGAAACAAGGTAAATTTCAAGTCTCTAGGATGTATAAGGGGTACCTCCCCCCGAGGGTCGACGCGGATATTGCTCTTACGCCGTTGTGGCGGCTTCTGAGCGAGAGAAGATTAGGCTTAAGACTAGTTTGGATAGAGCGTAATGACGTAATCTCGTCGTAGACGAGATCACGTCAGCGCGTGAGCGCGAGAGCGCGCGCGCACACACACATATTATTATTATTATTATGTCGAAGAATCAATTCCAGAAGGGAATCGATTCTGAGCGAAAACGATTCTGCAGGAATCATTTTTTTTAGCATTCAATTCTGTTATTCCCGCGCGGTTGCTTCTTCGCATCCGGTTCTAACTCCGACTTTGATTGCCAACCAGCCTCTGGGAACTTATCGTATCATGCTAAAATTTGGAGGGGTGTCAGATGATGAGGTAACCTCATTGTAGACGAAGTTACGATCCCATGGGGTCTCCAGGGGGACCCCAGTCCCAATAAAAAATCTAAGTGTTCGTATATGGCTGAAATTTGGCGAGAGGATTCAAAGTGTAATTTTTAGAAAGAATTGGTATTGGAATCTGAAGAGCTGGCTCCGGCTCCGGCTCGGTGCTGGAGCCGGTGCGGTGCTTAGGTAATAACATTCATATAACAACATGTTTGGCATCTTAATATATATGTTATTAGGTCTGTAGATTTCAAAAATAATGATAATCAGAACATCAAGAAAAAAATAAAAAATAAAAAATAAATAAATAAATAAATAAATAAATAAAATAAATAAATAAATAAATAAAATTTCTTATTCTTTTTGTTTATAACTTACAAATTTACGTTTTTACATACCCTAAATGCACTCCGTGCATTTCTACAACCACCCGCCACCCCTGTCTCAATCGTGATCTATTGATCTATTATCTATTGATCCATTAATTCAAGTCAAATTTTTTTACTAAAAAATTGTAACGTTTTACATACCCTAAGGAAGTAAATCAGTAAATCAAACCACTATCCAACACCCCCCTCCTGACCATCTGTGATCTATTGATCTATTGATCTATTGATCTATTGATCTACTGATCTATTGATTCAAGTCAAATTTTTTACTAAAATTGTCATGTTTTACATACCCTAAAGCAGTATATCAGTCAATCAGGTGACTCCCTTCCTCCTCTACCCTTCTATGATCTATTGATCTATTGATCTATTGATCTAATGATTCAAGTCAAATTTTTGTTTACTAAAATTGTAACGTTTTACATACCTTAAATCAGTAAATCTAACCACCATCCCTCCACCCTCCATGTCCATCCGTGATCCATTATTTATTCAAGTCACTTTGAGTATCATTTTGGGTAAACATAACATAAAAACACAAATTCTTTATACACTGATCAGTGAATATAAGTGCTAACCGGTAACGAGGTTTTTCCCATTTACAAAAGCTTCCTCTAAGCATCATCTGGAACTATGATTAATACACAATGACAAATCTACATGCTTTAACATGAAAACTGTTACGTTAACAAAGTTCCACACTTAACAACAGTAAAGTACTTAACATAGCAATACAAAAACGTAACTTATTCACACTTGTCAAGCAATATTCCTAACATAACAATGTTAATTTTTTAACATGGTAAATATTAACAAAAATTATCAACAACATGGTTATTCCATACAGGAAGCGAAGTTGCTAACTAATAAGGTTTCCTCATTCAATAAAGCTAACATGGGTAACATGAACTGGAAAAAAAAAATGTACAAAGACAACTAACCAATTACACACGAATAACTGTTTATATTAACAAAATTCACATTACAAGTAAGTAACTAAATGCAGGAAAAATTGTTAACTAGCTTCTTACTTTTCAAGCATATTTACTATTAACGTTAATCTTAACTGGGGATAAATAATTTAGCAAAAAATGTATCATACCTTGTCTAATTATCACACTGATAACGAATATACTCTAACGTGTAATTTTAAAATCAATAAAGCTAACATAACGTAACAGATAGAAAACTAATGTCACAAACCTAACACACCTTAACAACGAATAAACTGTTAACAATTAACAAGATCCACACTTTACACCAGTAAAGTTACTAAATTGCTGCAAAGCGTAACATATTCCTTACCTTTTTAAGCATACTATAACATATTTCGTTTATCTTACAAAGACCAGTAACATTTAGCAAAAAAATGCATCAATAACCTTGACCAAATTATCATACTGACCAACGAAAATAGGCTAACGTAACAAAGTTTTAACAATTATCATAGTAATATTTACAAAAAATTGCATAGCCTTGCCTAATTATCATAATCCCCCAGAAGATAGTTGCACAACAAATTTATCATAATTAACTAAAATACAAGCAGGGTGGATAAAACTAAAATAAGTTTTTGAATAATTCATAAGTAAGTGTAATAGTTACGTTTAAAAGGCCAGGAAATCGAAATCAGTAAACAAACCCCCGTCTCCCGCCTCACCTCAACGGTCCATATTTTATTTTTCGGAATCTAATGATGAGGACATATGAGTAATTTCGGTAACATAGTTACAAAAAATAGTTGCTTTATTACTAACGACGAATAAGTAGATTTGTTTCACATTATAGTAACATGCATACCAGAACTAAGAATTTGCAAATGACAAACTTAATACTTCCAACGATAACTATACATTAGAAATCTAGTAACACTAAAGTATAGCAAGGTTACAAACGAATAACTTTCCACTTTTAAAGAATTCTAACATATTAATTAAATTAATTAACACTATTGATTTACGTCGCATTTTCGAGTATTTTTTGATAAACATAGCACAAATGATTCTTTATTTATAACCAGCAGATATATGCTAAAAACATGTTTTTTCACATTAATTAAAGTTAACTACATATATAACTAAAATATAATGTACAACGACAACTTAGCAATTACTTAACAAATAAAACAGTTAACATTAACAAAGTTCACACTTTAACACCAGTAAAGTACTGAGCATGGCAATACACAACGGTAACATATTCATTTTTTTTTCCAAGCATAATCTCTAGCATATTAACGTTAATTTTACATTGACAAGTAATTTAACAAAATTATATAACACGTATATTATACATAGCAGGTTTAACGATAACTGTGAACATAACAAATGTTTTTTATCCCAACTACATAAAATAAGGTGTTTGTAAATATCATACTTTTAAGATTTAACGGAATTTTAAAGCAGTAATTCAATAAAATCAGTTAAAATCAAACCAATTCAACCCTCCCCACTCCATGGATTTAATTTCTATGACTGTTGATCCTGTCAATTGAGGTATCAATTTTCGAACTAAACATAACAAAAATAAGTTTTTATATACTCACACATCGAATATAATGCTAACGTACAAAAGTTTTTCACATTATAAAGCTAACATAACATACCTGGGACTAAGAGAAATATATGTACAACGACAACTAAACACCAACGTACGAATAAACTACTAACATTAACAAACTTCCGCACTTAACAACAGTACAGTACCTACACTTCGTAAAAACACGTAACTATCTCCCATTTTCTAGCACAGTTCTAACATATCAATGTTAATTTACTTTAAAATCCAAATATTTAAAAAATTTCGCATACACCCTGTCCTATATCATGACTGACAAACGAATATTAATGTACGTACTAATTTTTACATTAAAACTTCGTAATATTTAACAAAAATTCCTCATAACATCGTCTAAATATCATATCCCCACCGAATAATTGCAAAGACATTAAAGTTTTAACCAAACATAAACAAAAAATAACAAAATTTTATTCTGAATAAATAAAATAAGTCTTTGAAATAAAATATCAATAAATAAAATACATTACTGATTTTAAAGCCGTAAATGAGTAAATCAGTAAATCAAACCATCCCATCCATGCAGACCCCTACGAATATGATTAACGATTTTGACTATGTCATTATATTCGAGTATCATTGGATTAAATAACATAAAATAAGTTTTATATACAGACCAACGAATATATGCTCGAGCAACAAAGTTTTAGAATCAATAAAGCTAACAAATTAACGCTGACTAACGAATATAATGTCAAATGCAAACCTAACATTCATACCTAGCGTATGAATAATACCGCTAACATCCTGAAAATTCCCACTTATCAAAGGCTAAAGTAGTAACAGGTCTCACAGAATCGATAATGTTCCACTTTCCCCGCATATCAGAAACAGATAAAGTATCATCTAACAAATCCCTTAAAAAAGTTATCTATTAAAGGTACCAGCATCTTGAATCTATGAATTGACACTATCTCATGAAAGTGGTCACCGTTTCGATGTATAAACAACATTGAACTATGAATAAACCGTGGACATTAAAGCAAATTCGGCAAACTAACATTATCAACAAAATCTTACACCAGGCTCACTTCTTCACATACATTCCTCGTCATTACACAGTAATATCTTACAAAAACCATCATTTCTCTAACAATCAGTGTTAATTTACACAGTCATAGTAATATTTCACATAACATACCTAACTTACGAATAACAGTTTCATTAACCAAGAGTATCTAAGCAACACATCACATCCCGAGAGAAACCAATGGGAATGGCCCCTTTGGAAAGGGTGTCAGATCCTGAGAGGGGGGATGCACTCCCGAAGGGATGTAAGCGGGTAAGGTTATTAAGGTTTTGTCATTGATGCATTATATTCTTAGTTTGTAGTGCTGATGTTAGCCTTTATATTCGTGAAAACATGTTACGTTTAGCATAATATTCGTCGGTAGTATATAAAGGACTTTATTTTTTTGTACTAATGTTTATGCCAAAATGGTACTCGATAGTTGACCTTGATCATTAGGATAGAAGATCAAAAGGTCATGGAGGGTGGGTGGGGAGCGGGGAGGGGAGGGGGTTTGGTTTACTGATTTCTGATTCTGCTTTAAAATCAGTAAACTATTACATTTAACTATGATATTTTATTCAAGATTATTTTTATGTTATGTGGATAAAACTTGTTATTTTATGTTATGTTGGATAAAACTTTGTTGTTATGTTTGAAACTATTTGCTGGGATTATGTATTTTTAGGTAAGGTATGAATAAATTTTTGTTAATATTCTTCATGATAGATGTAAAACTTTGTTCGTTATGCCTTAGTCGGCTGGTCTGTATGATAATTGGGTAAGGTTATGATAAACTTTTTTTTGCTAAGGTACTGTGTTTTGTAAGATTAACGTTAATACGTTAGAGATAGCGTGAAAAAGTAGGAATAGTTTACGCTTTGCAGCAATGTTATTTATCTCGGATGTAAGTGGGGATTTTGTTATGTCACGTTTATCTTTGTAAGTTCTGATTAGGTTTGTCTTTGGACAATATTTTCTTAGTCATGTTACGTATGTTACGCTTTTTGATGTGACTTTTATCTCAGCGTAAGAGTATATTCGTTGACAGTATGAATAACCGGACCCAATGTTGATACTTTTTTTTGCTAAATGTTATTGTATCAGTGTAAGATTAACGTTAAATGTTAGAGCGATATGCTTGAAAAAGTAAGAATATTTTACGTTTGCAGGCAATGTTAGTTACTTTAATGGTGTTTTAAGTGGGGAACTTTGTTATGTTAACAAGTTTATTCGTTGGTTAAGTTTCTGTTAGTGTTTCTTTGTACATTATTTTATTAAGTCAATGTACGTTACGCTTACTTTATTGTGTGGAAAACTATCGATCATGTTAGATATTATTCGTTGATCAGTATGATAACCGGACAAGGTTATGATACATTTTTGGCTAAATGTTATTGTCATAGTGATAAGCCGTTTTTGTTTTTGCATTTAGAGATAATGCTTGAAGTAGGAAGTTAGGTTTTTGGATGTTATGTTAGTTACTTTACTGGTGTTATGAAGTGTGGAACTTTGTTAATGTTAACCAGTTTATTCGTGTGTAAGTTGTGTTGGTTTGTCTTTGTAATCATTATTCTTCTTAGTTCATGTTACGAAATGTTGCTTTATTGATGTGAAACCTTGTTTACGTTTAGAATTATCATTTGATCAGTAATAATTAACCAACTGTTATTCGATACACTTTTTTTGCTAAATATTACTGTATCAGTGTGTAAGATTAACGTTAATAATGGTAAGAGATAATTCTTCGAAAAATTAAGAATAGGCTTACGTTTGCCTGAATGTAGTATATCTTTACTGGTTTTAAGTGGTGGAATTTTGTTAATCGTTAACAGTTTATTGTGTGTAAGTGTGTTAGGTTTGTCTTTGTACATTTTTTCTTAGTTCATTGTTACGCCATGTTAGCTTTATGGAAGTGAAAACCTTATTATGTTAGCATACTTCTGCTGCCTGTATGATAATTAACCATGGTTGTGATAAATTTTAG
>JABUQX010073152.1:2500-7500 GCA_015478945.1 Trachelipus rathkii
GCTGTGACGGTGACGTGCTCATACATGTTCCCCCTCTTCAAAAAAACCTATGGCTGCCAAAAACTCCTGATGCACCTGCTGTTATGGCTACAACCAGCGGTCGTTACCTCGAGGCTGTGTACTGGCGTTATGAGTAACTCCTTTTGAGTGTTCACTCCAATATCGAATAAGTTTGCCCGATTTAACTGATGTCCGTCGCTAAAGGTAGGGGATGGAAATGAACCACATCTGCATGAAACATGACGGATATCATTAGCTTCCGATATGAGCCACATTTTGCTGTTGCGGAATTTACGTAGCTCTAAAAATTCGAACCGCAGATACATGGTAATTGATATGGGTGATGTCGCAGGTCTGGTGAACAACAGAGCCAAATGAGACTAAAGATCAAAGGCTTTGTGATTCGAAACGCGGCGGAGTGAATGAGCGTAGTAAATTAGCTCGGATAATGTGCCTTTAGTGATAGGAGAACGCATCAAATAATAGATTGAAAACCAGGCTCGGCCTCTAGTATGTCATGCGTGAGGAGTATAAGCCATGTGTTAGTTGAGTACTGACAAAACCATGTGCAGCAGCTGGAGCAAATGTGTCTGTACCTTAGTCCCTAGTACAGGAATATCTTCATTCCCTCAGCTCTCTAGGAGCACCCCCCTCGTGATGTTATTTCCCTGTCGCGGATATGTATAAGGAAGTATCGCCCCACCCTGTACATTATTTTATGTGTGCTAAAATAAGGAGGTTAGGAGCTCACACCGAAACCTCAAGATGGAAAAAATTAGTTATACCAAAAGATTCAATTTCAGATATGGCAGCGTTTCAATTGTATGAAGAGAAAGAGAAGAATATAGAAGAAAAAGAAGTTGCGTGGAAAAACTTAAATCTACAAAAATACGATGGAAGAATGAGCATAGCTGGTAAGTCGGAGATCATAGGGCTGGTCACGTGATAAGGATTAGACATGATGAGAAGTTCTTATGAGCTCGTTCTCTCGTGCCGATGTTGTGGTTGATCTTCGAAATAATAACTTCTTCAAAGAAGTAGAAGATGATATATAGTGTAATAAGATGGGTGAGGAATAAGGATAGATGCACTGAGTAGACAATTGAGTCCGAGGCGGCAAGAAAGAGGGATTCGAGTCTGAGTGGCTGATCATGAATGTCTGGCGAGTCTGGTCTGAGAGGTCTAAGAGTCTGAGGGCGAGCTGGAGTGTGTCTGTCGCTGAGAGTCAAGTCCGAGTAGAGAGAGTCAGTCTAGTGCACATCAGAGTCCATCGTCCGGATTCTGGAGTCCAAGGTCCGAGTCCGAGTACGAGTGTGAGAGCAGTACAGGAGGAGGTGGTGGCCCTTCAATAAGACTTACATATTAGAGGCGAAAATGATCAATTTCTTTTAGTAAGAATTCCTAAGAAAATGGGAGCACTAGTTAGCGCTTATAATATATATATATTAAGGGTATCATCGTACTATAATTAGATATGAGTATATATATTGAATGATATTAGTTGTTAATCACTGTGAGTATATACTGTTAAATTGTATAATAGTTATAGTAGTAAATGAGTGAGGGACATGTGAGTATCTGGTAATAATATAAGAAAGTATAGATCTATAGTATATATATATATATATTTCAATTATTCTCAAGAGATCTATTATATAGACTATATAATATATATATTATAATATATTATATATATATATATATATATATATATATATTATATATAGTATATATATATTATTATGTTAATGTAGATAGATTTGCTTGTATGTATTAAAATTTTTTATTAATTATTATTTTAATTTGTAATAAGAAATATATTAATTCAATATTCTATACTTCGTATTAATATGAATAATCATTAAATGAAGGGAAAGCTATTAATATTAATACAATAGCAGGAGTTATAGTTCAAAATTAATTTATTAAAGTAATGATTGAAATATAAGTTATTTAATGGTATTATTCATATTGTTAATAAGATACCAAATAATTTTAATAATAAAAGTATTTAACATAACGGAAATTTAATCTTATTTTTAAATATAAATCGAAAATTATAAAATAGGAATATAAAAATATAAATAATTAGACAGCCAAGAACATTAATAAATACTAAATATTAAATATTAATTTATAATATAGAAGATTAATAGTAATGGATTAATATAATGATTAATTTTATTTTAAATTAATGTTAATATTATATTAATAGTAATATTAACATTATATATTAATATATAAAATATAAATATAAATATAAATATGAAATATAAATATAAATATAAAATATAAATATAAATATAAATATTAAATTATTAATATTAATTTTAGTTGAAATTTAAAATTAATATTAAGTATTAATATTAATTATTAAGTTTTAATATGAATTTAATATTAATATTAATATTAATATTAATATAATATTAATATTAATATTAATATTAATTTAATATTAATATTAATGTGTGTAAATATATATATATATGATATATATAGTATATATATACTATATATGTATAATATCTAATATATATATAGTATAAGATATATATTAATATTAATATTAATATGTGTATATATATATATATATATATATATATATATATATATATATATATATATATATATATATATATATATATATATAGATATATATATATATATATTTTATATAATATTTATATATAATAATTATATATATATGTGTATATATATTATATATATATATATATATTGCAAGTATTATACAAATACATATGTACATATGTACGTTATATATGATCATTTTCTTTTGTGCATGTTTATGTTTTTGTGTGCAAGCGATGATGTATTTGAAAAGCTTTTCTTCGGTCACTCATCAAAATAAAAACCTAAACTAATTAGTTAATTTTTTACTCTTCTTACAAAATTGCTAAGAAAAAAAAATAAAAATTTTATATATTAATTTTTTCCTACTTCAACAAAAGAATAAAAAAAATAAATAAAAAATTGCTTGGACAAAACTTGGTTAGAGAGAGAGAGAGAGATGAGAGAGAGAGGAGGAGAGAGAAGAAAGAAAAAAGAGAAAACAAAAAAAAAACAAAAACAATTAAGAGAGAGAGAGAGAGAGAGAGAGAGAGAGAGAGAGAGAACCTGTTGGGATAAAATAAAGAAAATAAAAAAAACTGGATTAGATAGAGAGATTAGATAAAGAAAGTTTTTACATTGGGACAAAGTTCTTTTTTCTTTTCTTTTTAATTATAAAGAAATTAATCTCCACTTTTAATAACGTTTTTCACAAAAAGAAAGAAAAAGTAATTAATTAAAAAAAGTTTCTTCTTTCTTAACATATTTTTATTATTACAAAATTTTTGAGACTATTAGATCTAATATTTTGAAGTTCAAAATTGGGTGGCAATAAAAAAAATATATTTTTAAGTTCTTTATATAAGAAATTATGTGACCATGTATTTTTAAATTGATCTTTCTATGTATATTAAAAAGGAAAAAAAAAAAAAACACAAACAAAATCTTAAAAACTTTGTTTATAAAAACGACTTAAAATTAAAATTATTTTTAGTGTATTTTTTTTAATCGCTGAAATTAAAACCAAAAATTTTCGGTAAAACAATTTCAAGTCCATTTATATTACAAAAGAGGAATTTTCGAAACAAATCCGAAAGAGCCGCAAAATTGCATCGTACCGCACAGCACACCACCTCTATATTTCAATCAAAATGTGCATTACAGTCTTCCGCCCCACCGCCCCACTTCTTTATAACTTTTAAAAAAACCGCACCGGAACAGGGACACAGAGATTGTATGCCATCCCCTATTAACAAAAATGTAAAAATAAATTGGTGTTACATTTCTTGCTATGTGAAATCTTACATTCGGTTTCCCTCAGAAAACGATCCACAGTCCCAAGTAGTGGCAACCAAACGATTGGGAAAACAAACGTCTAATAAGACAAGTCGCCAAATGTTATCATTGCTGGATTCCACGTAGCCTTTTCTGAAACTCTATAAATAAATAGATCAAATGAATACTTGGGTAATAAGAAGAAACCAAATTAACGGATTTTATTATTTATTTTTTTTTGCTATTAGATGCTGTGGTTTTTGCTAGTGAAACGAGGTAAGAACTTGAAAATGATTGTATATTTTTCGTTTTCCTTTAAACCGATCTGGATTACGGAATTTCTCTTCTTCTATCAATATAAATTGTCTCAACGTTATTAGCCTGAAGAGAATTTAATATTTTTTCCGAAACACTTTTCCTTTTAATTTTTTTTTGTACTTCAAGAAAATGGGCCGTTTTGTAGTTTAATTAGCTAGTTGACTTTTAATGGCTAACATTTATATAAATCTTTGTATTCTCACCTGCTGCGGTTGTTAAGACCTTAGCGATTACACACTGCTGGATATTGCGAAGTGGTTTACGCATCACCGAGAATGAGACTAAAAGAAAAAATCTATATGAAAAGGAAGTACTTTATTCCTTAAAAGTGACTTCGTCTGCAGTTCTTTGGGACGAATGTAACGCTGTGTGGAAGCATCTTCTACCGCTCACACTTAGGAGGAGGGTTCGTGGTTCCGGATCCTAGAAAAGGAGCAGAATCAAAAGGATTCAATAATATTTCGAGCTAGAAACCGTGAGTTGTATTAAGTAGTATGTAAAAAATTGATATTGACACATATATCTCTCTGCAGTGAGCCCTGTTTTTGACACGCTTGACCAAGTGACAAGCTGGGAAGCTTGTCAATAGCGTCATATCAAAGTATTGACTATGAAACTTTAGGAAGAAAAAGATTCTTCTTCAAAGTTAAGTTTCCTGTAGCTCATGGTTTCTCTAGAAATGAAGGGACCCTGTCGTATACCAACATCAGGTCCAATGTGAACCAAATCAAGATGAGTAAAATGTTTTGCGAAGCTATCAAAACATCCTAAACACACAAACAGCTTGTTAAATTGATATTGAATAATATGATAATGGAGTATATATAAATAAAGTATAT